>VOQK01028275.1:0-23844 GCA_015052645.1 Benitochromis conjunctus
GCGGGATTACTTGGCATTGTTTAGCAATTGGTGCATGATAATTAAGAGTTAATTATTTTACAATACGGTAAAAAAATGACAAATATTTTTGGACTTTTACTCTATTAATGTTGGTAACATTTTCATCAGCCAGAGCACAAAGTATTCAAACTAGTTTGGCCATCAGACATAAACTAGCTCCATTATCTTTGGCCGTCTTGTTTAATCCATAGTCATGACTCATGGGCTTGAGCACAAACTTATTCTTTCATCTCTCTTGTACTGCTGAACAGTCCACTCAGAGAGAAAGCTCTTCTTTGTGGAGTGCCCACAGCCCCAGACATGTGGTTCACTTGTGCAAATGGATTTTTTTTTCTATATTTTCATCCAACATAAAATATTCTTGTGAGTTAACAATCCAAATTTTTTTTACTGCGTCTGTAAGCAATAAAAATGATTAAAAACCTGTAAACTCACATGAATAAATCCCGATAGATTGATTGAGTACTAACATATCTGACATCCAAACATTTGCACAGACTAATGATCACATTCTCCTCTCAGACAAGGAGCCTAACAGAGTTTATTTGTACATTTTAAATGATTTTATAAGCTAATGCTAACAAGAAGGTTTGGCCTCCGGTGATTTCAAATTTTCTCTCTGAGTGGTAATTTTACATGTGAATATAACTGAATGTACAATCTGTTGCCTCCGTATTGTATCTTGGTGTTGTTCCTACATCATCATAATAATGCAGGATCAACGTTTCAATGGCCAGAGATGATGTCTGAGCGATCAGTTAGCATTAGCCAATAAGTCAGCTAAAGCCTTTAAAAACTATCACAACAAACGAACATGAGTAACCTAAATTTGACTAACGGCAAACTTAACTTGATAATATATTTATTATATTTTATAAATTGATAAAGAAAACATTTAAAATGCTTACCATTTGTTCCAGAAGACAGTTTTTTGTTCTCTTTTTCCCAAAACTGCGAAACCATGATGTTACAACAACATGAATGGTGAGTTGCCATGTTGATCCAACATTATGGTGATGATGCAAGAACAATACCAACGTGAGCATATCAGTTACACCTATGTGAACCTATGTGCCTGTACAGTTGTCTGACAACAAAACCAAAACCAAAACAAACACACACACACGCACACACACGCGCACACACACACACAAACAGAAACAGAAAATTAAATGAGATAAGTTCTATTGTGAATGCCTCCTACTGGCCATTAGAAAAAGAATGCTTAGTTAAAGTACTTGCCAACTTGCTATATAGAGACTATGACTATCTTTTGTATACAGGCAGTGACAAAATGAAGTGGAGGTATACTACTTTTGCATTGCACTTGTCTAATTTCTGCACTATGAAAGTATTTTTGTTTATTAACCAGTAAAATGAATACAAAGATTGTAGAGAAAGTATTTATAAGCCAAAGGGACCATTCCTAAATTACTTAATGTGAAGAAATTAAGATACTTGCAATCTCTCATGTTCATTGATGCAAGAAGCAGGATTTTTAACTCATAAGGAGTAATATTCAGCACTTTTAAATCCTTATTTTGATAGCCAAAGAATCAGCCGCATATATGAAACTTCAAACTGATTTGAATGCCTCTGTAGTCATGGGAGGTTTTGGCATTGACTGGCCTATTCCAGGAAATTCACTTCTATCACAAGTTTGTGAGTTTCACAAGAAGACCTGGTAGTATACATTTCTCACATCATTAGGTCATGTGGCTCAGCTAGCATTCCACAGTGATTCAGCAAGGTGTGTGATGCCAAGGAGGAGGAAAGCAAGTGCTCGGTCGTCATGACTCCAAGGAAATGAACCCATATAAGCAGTGTTTGTTTTTGAATCACAGGCACACTTGATGTAATGGCTAATTGCTTATCTGGAGAATCTAAAGTATGCGTGTTCCAAGTTTGAAAAGAATGTGGTGATCCATGTGGACTCGGGTACCTATATGAAGTTGCATGCTTTGCACGTCATAGAGGAAATTGCAAGATTATGCCTTAGGCCTGGCCAGTAGTAATTACTGAAGAAGTGGCCTATAATCTGTGGTCGTTCTGTGATGTGCGTCAGTATTACTGTGATTGTGAGGAGGCTGGGGTGGCATTGTTGCGCATATTTTCTTACTCTTCTAAAAAGGTTGCTAGTGGCCCTCACACGAGTGTGTGATGTCAATGTCACGCCTCACCTTTTGTGTAAAAAAAAAAAAAAGATTGCTACTAATGAATGGAAAATAAAATGATGTGCCAGTTGCATATTTTTGAAAAACCTGTTTATGTTTTCAAGGAGGGAAATAACATATATTGTGACTAATATTATCTAGCATCTAATGGAAACAGCATCACACAAGCCAGTAAGTTAAAACACAATTGGGATTTTCATATCATCGCCTGAGGACATTAAACGTCTTGCTTTTGATCTCACAGGATGCCATGTGTTTAATTAATTAGCAGTTTTTCTTGGATCCTTCTTTGTCTTTCTTTCCCCCCCCTTCCCCCTTGGCACCCATTTCCACAACACGATTAAAGTATCTTTGAAATTCTTATTGAATAAAAAGTTATATTTCCCAGCCAATCGTAATCTTTGTGTCATTAAGGTTTGATTAAAGCCCTTCTTTGGCGGAGAGCACCTGCTCTACCTGCCATCAGCTCCTCATGTGGTTTGTGCAGCTGCTGCCTTGGCTGGCCGATTGCTGATTTAGTTCCAAGCCCTGAAGCACATTACCATCAACACTCAATCAAAGATACCACATTAAGGTTGGTGACAAATGACCCCCAAGGTCATGTCAAATCATAGTTCCACATCATAACACCTCATAGCAACTCGTAACAGCTCACGGCAGCTCTAAACATATCGTACCAGTCAGGGCTTTGATGCTTGCCAGCCTTATTAACCGCAAATGGAGTCTAAATGTTGGATGATTCTACAGATGTGCAATTTGGGATTTCCCAGGCAGAGATAAGGTCATGAGGGCAAACAGGTGGCATTACAGGAAAGAATGAAGCAATACAATTCTGTGTTCTGACATCTCTCTGATTGTGAGTTGTGAGCCCAAGCGCAATTGTTCCAAATACCAGCTGCAATGTAAGAAGAAGCTGCACACTTAGCCAATAAAACTAGAAGCAGTATTGCATACATGAAACATCAAACATCATTGTTTTTTTTATTTATCTGCAGCATGTAATGCATTCTAAAAAGACAAAAAGGCCTACTTTCCTTCTCTGCATATTATCACGCATTAAAACAAAGAGGCTACAGCGCTTCTGCTATGGATGGGTGAGAATGAGGAGAAAGGAGGGATGCAAGAAGAGAATGAATGCTTGTACTTTCAAAAGACTTTTGTTAGCCTTCAGCTTGCCTTGTGTGTCCCTTTCCTTGGTGCTGATTTATGGCATGTCTGTTGCTAGGGCACAGATACGCACTGTGGGTTCTTCATCACTCCGAATGGAGAAGACGTACTGCCAGAACCTGGTCCAGACTCAGATAATGTGTGCATAACCTGCACTGTAGTAACCGCTGCTTAACATGCCATTATAAGATAATACAAGCCTTAACCAGCATGGCATCAAAGGGAGCACAGATTAGATGAAGATCCTAGCTCAAACAATGGACGTTTGCCAGTGGACTATATTATGAAACCAGAGTTTAGATCTGCTTGGTATGGCTACAGACTTCAGAAGTAGACTACTACTACTGCTCGCTTACTACCTGTTCACTAGCACACAGACTAATTACATCTTAATGACTTAATGAGAGTTGTGGGTTTGACTCAGCAGGAAACAACAGTTCTGTTTTACATCCACTAGCATGCTCCTGCAGCATGACTCACCATGCTTGGCTCAGTTCTTAACTCCATGCACAGACCATTTACAGGTCTGTCTGCCTGTCTCATTGCCTTACTGGCACAGTGAGAGATCAAGAGGATGGATGATTTAACAAAAAAGACAGAATTAAGGACGAGTGATTAAGAGTGGTTCTTAGTGAGATATGGATAGCAACGACAACTTTAGGTAGCAATATTAAGTTCTTATAGTTATAATATTCCTTAACCCTATCTTAATTTTCTTTTCACTGAGCTTCAGCGACTAACTTTATTTCCCTATTTTTATAGAGTAATGCGATAAGCTCATATTTATACAGAACTAACTAACATCTAATGTGAAGCCAAGAGCTTTTTAATGCACCTCAACTTTTGATGTCACTTTAAAAAAAATCAATTTCATTATACCTGCAAACTTTCTCTCAGCAGGCCAAATGACTCATAAAAATGTACAGAATGGTATCACCATGATTTTATTTGTAAAATTCATTTACAAAATTATTTACTACAACCATGTTTCACAATATTTGCAACACAACTCAACGAAATCTGGTCAAATATTACTATTGATAAATTCTTTATCTACACAGAGACCAATATAAAGATCTCTGCAAGTACATTTTTTACTACAAAAATAAAAATCCTACAGCTTATCAGCAAAACATCCTGTCACTTCATCTCCTGGTGGAAACAAGACCCAGGTCAGGCAATGTTAAACCTTATGGATTCTATAATCCTTGCCTAATGCTGGTTCACTCTTCCACTTAAATGATTCTTAATGTTTGAAGCTAAGCTGACAAGATGGAGGTACTGACATTCATCTGACAATCCAGCAATAAAAGGCTGCCAGCTCCAGTTTGTAATCCGTCTGAGGGCAGTTGTCTTATGCAAATTTGCAGACCACCCATTACCACTAAAAAGGATTCGAAACACACGGCAATGATCCCATAGCCACTTTATTAATGTTTCCCCATGAGTTGATACATGAAAGACATGAAAGACAAAATAAACTACATTTTACTGTGTTTTTTCTTATTCAGATCTAATGCAGAACTCTCATTGAGGTAAATTCCACCAAGCCTAAATAAACTAATGGCACTAACCCACTCACTTATGTCATGTTACAAAAACAGGCTCACTCTAACAATATAGATTCATCACCACATAACGTAAAGTACCGATGGGAGCTCCAGAATCTGGTGTTGTTGGAATTGTTTTCAGTCATGCGCATCCACTCTCAGTGCACGAAGAGGAGGCACACCTGCAGTCACGCCATACTTTCCTGTCATCACATCCACTGGGACTCATTTACATGGACCAATGCACAATTCTTGCACTCCGTGACGCTGAATTTGTGCGTCTTCAACATCAACATGTTCACGTAACCGTAGGCTTTGTATACATTTGGTTCTCTTTTAGTATTCTGCTTGTGTGAGATTATGTGAAACTGCATTATTCAAAAGAAATGCCTAAATGTGAAGAAAATCAACAAAAAGAACGTTTTTGTGTGTTTTTGTGATCTGAAGAAAATTTTAAACTGGAACTAGACACTGTCAGTTTTTTTTTTATACTATATCACACTGCAGTGTCTTCAAGCAGCTCTGCTTTCTACTGCTAAACATGCTTCCTTTAAATTTAAATATACTATTAACTTTAACCTCTTATAGCAATTATTATTTGATGCAGTGGTGTACATGGCTTTTATAGGAAGACAAGCAAGATAATATTATAGATCAAATAAAATAAAAAATCAGCTGACTTAAAAATCTTGAAAATGTTTTCACACTACACTCTAATTCTTCTAACTCCTCTGACCCTCAAGTCGAGGTGGTCAGAAAGAAGAAACTTTCTTATTTGCTAATGCTATCGCTGTTTCCACACAATGTGCAGTGTCTTCTCAAAGACCAGAGTTTATATAAAATGCAAACATGCAAACAACCAGATTAAGCTCCTGGCCCCTCAGCCTAACAAGCTCGAGGTTGTGTTGAAGTTCATGATGGTTAATGGTACCTGAACACACATCAAAATGCTGGCTCCATACAGAATTAGTATAGCCTTTCCGTAGCACACAGTAGCTGACAGACTACGTCCACATACAAGTACACAACTATGGTTTTAAACAGGTATGTTTCTGCTATCTAATATCTCCATCTACATGAAAACCTAAAGATGATGTCAGCTTGGTGTAAACGATGTGCGAGTGCAAAATGCTGGTTGGATTTGTTAAATAATACCACATATCAACAGGGGCGTCATCCCTTTGATACACTACACAGGATACATAATAAATTGTTATGTCTTGCACCCATTTCAGTCCTAATGCTCTACAGTTTTCAGGTTGGGCTGTTTTTGTGCAGATATGATGTGTAAACATGTGAAAAAACAAAGGTTTTCACAGGACTCTGCTGTTTGATGAGGAACTAAGTACACAATGCCACAATCTTTCCAGGAATGGACTTCCCAAATTCCCAAGGTCAGATCATGCAATGCTCAGAGAAACAGCAAAAAAAACCCAAGAGCTTCATCTCAGATTCTACAGGCCTCAGCATATTAAATGCTGAAGTTCATAACAGTATAATTAGAAAAACACTGAACAAGTATAGCTTGTATGAAATGGTTGCCAGGAGAAAGTCTCTTCTCACTAAAAAGAACATGGCAGGATGACTTAGGTTTGCAAAGTTGCATCTGAACAAACCACAAGACCTCTGGAACAATGGCCCTCATTTACTAATAAGTGCATAGAAATGTTCTTACTCTGTGCATAAAATGAGTTTGCATGCAAAATCTCTGTCAGATTTTTGACACATGCGTGACGATGCGAACTAAAAACCGGTACCAAATTATATGTGTCTAAGTAGTAAATGCACTGGTTCTTACAAAGCACGTTTCTTCTCAAATTAAACGCTCAATACATGCCTCGTTCTTCCATTCACTTTTTTCTGTGCCTAAGAATCTAACAATCACATTTCAATAGCAACTTGGGGATTAGTATCTTGCCCAAGGCATGCAGACTGGAGCAGCCATGGATTGAACCAACAACCTTCCAACTGGTAGACAACCTGTTCTATCTGAGCTACAGTCACCCCACTCCCCTGAGCCTATGAATCCCTTTATCAATGCCTGCAGGTACTGGCAATTCACATTGCAATACAACAGTGTTCTATATGCATGTTAGTGTTGTCAGAAAAATGGAGTCATAGCAGATAGGATGAAGCAGTCCAAAGCATTGCTTCATAAAGAAAGATAATAACAGTTTTAGTTGTAATGTCTGTAATTTGATTATTTCAGCGAGGATTGAAATATCAGTAATATGCTTAAATATCTTTCTACAGAGCATGAGATTCATTTCCAGGATTGCCATATATTTGACGCACTATGTACCACCACAATCACCACCAGTGCTGGCGCTGCTCTTTCTCAAACAAGCTGCTCATTTTTACAAATGCTTAATACACTTTTATTTGACTAAGAAAGCTAGAGTGAAAATGAATGCCATACAAGCTCTGGATGCTGAGGACTGTGTTGGTTGACATGCTTCTGCAATGTCACATGGAGACCTGGCAGTGCCTCTAACATGGTTCCCACCTTTAAAAAGCAGAACCGTAGTGTGTGCTCCTACTACGGGGGGATCAGCCTACCTGATAAGGCCTATGCCAGGGTGCTGGAAAGTAGAGATTTTCCGTTAGTCAAACCTCATGCTTTGGAGGAAGAATACAGTTTTCATCCTGGTTGCACAATGCTGGACCAACTCTTTATACTCTCAGGGATGTTTGAGTGTGAGTAGGAGTTTACCTATCCAGCCTACATGTGTTTTCCAGACTTAGAAAAGACATTCAACTGCATCCCTCAGGGTATCCTGATGGGGATATTTTGGGTGTATAGGTTTACCACTATTGTGAGAGCTTTGTCTGTATTGCGGGCAGTAACTCAGACTTATTTCTAGTGGGCATTGTACTCCATCAGGACCATCTTTGTTAGTGATTCTGTTCTTACTTTTTATAGACAGAATTTACAGATGTACCTGAGTGGCAGAATGCTTCTGCCTTGGTGGCCTTAGAATCTCATCACTGCTCTTTGTGGATGATGTGGTCTTGTTGGCTTCATCAAAAATCAGAATTAACACCTTGAAGTCTGACACCATGGCGCTCAACCGGAAAAGGTTAGTCGGCACTCTGGATCAGACATGAAATGCTAATGATTAACCGGTTGCATCTAGGTCCCTACTCTCACCTGTGGTGATGCTTGGGTAGTGACTGAAAAGAAGGAGATTGTGGCTAAAAGTAGCAGGAATTAGCTTTCTCCTAAGGGTTGCTGGCCTCTCCCTTAGAATAGGGTTGAAAGTGCAGTCATATGAAAGCGGCCAAGAGTAGAGCCACTACTTGAGGTGTATCAGACATCTAACTGGGATGCCTTCTGGGTAACTCCTGGGTGAGGTGGTCTGTGCATGTCATACTGGGAGTAAGTCCTGTGACAGACCCACAGAGTCTTACAGAAACTGAGGCAACTTACTTAAACACTCATCATTAAAAAATGGTAAATGGACTGGTACTTATATAGCTCTTTTCTACACTAACTGAGCACTCAAAGTGATTTATAGTACAAACCTCATTCACTGAATTACACACACAAGCACTTTTTCCATGCCTAACGTTTGCGCACACACAGCAATTCAGGGTATCCTGTCTAAGGATACTTACAAATAGGCTTCAGTGGCTGGGGATGGAACCACTAACTGTATGATTGGTAAATGACCTGCACTACCTTCTGGCTCATTAACCTTTTAATTATCATAGCTGCATCTGATTAGACATACTCCTTTTTCTAAAAAAAAAACACAAAAAAAAACTAACTGTGTGTTTTAAGTGTGAGTGTGTAAAACAATTTTGACTTTTGGAAATGTGGTAATAAATAAGTGAATTAGGAGACATTTCCCCTGCAAAGTGATCTGATGCCAATGGAGAATTTCAGTACAGCTAGTTCAGTTAGGGCTAAATATGTGGACGCTTAGCAGCATGGGCCAGACAGCTGCAGGAGGTGTCCTTGAAATTTTGCTCTTAAATTTTTTTGACTGGCAGACAGGATATTTTTTTAAACAGGGTTCATTCACAGAGCACTGGGCTGCCCTTCCCCAAAATAGGGGAGGAAAAAAAGATTTGCACGCTATTTTATTTGTGTTTGTCTTTGCCTTGGCTTCTTGTGAGGTGCATTTTATGACGCCGGGTGAATTAATGTGTTTGTCGTGCCTGCGGTTGAGCCTGTGAGGTCAGCATGTATTCTGGATTTTGTTTTGAACACATGATTAGCAAATAAGCAAATGTTATGCTCTTGGCAAACAACAAAAAATATATTTTGCTTTCTGGGTAGGCAAATTTTATTCCAGGGGGAAAAAAAAAAGATAGCTAATGGTTGAATTTCAGGAAATGAAATGACAAAAGACAGTCTAACCACCTGCTCTTAATTTTACTGGAGAATGATCAAAACATGTTCGCTAATTAGGGACAGATGATGTTAATGTGCAATCTGTACTACAGCCTAAAATGGCCTTATGCACTTCTTTAAAGACCAGTGAACCTTTCAACTATAACAACCGAGCATGTTGCGAATTAGTGCCAGCATGCCAAACTGAACCACAAGACAGTCCGGCGCTGACCTTTGAACTTGGCTATATACCACCAGGTTGATGTTGGCACTCCATTCTCCTCTGTGCTGTGCTATGTCTGTGTATACGTGTGTGGGTGTTCATTCATCTTACTGTGGTTGCTGTGAGGCTATTGGAGGCTGTCATGCAGACATGCATGGGAAAGGTTTGTCGTGGCCTGATGTGCATTTATTCATAGCAACACATGGTTAGCTCGGGTTTGTTTAGTTGCAGGACAAAGTTCAAGGGCCTGCAGCCAGCATTTAATTGGTAAACACAATCATGTTTTCAAAAACACATTTTATGGCTGTCACGGGGGCGGTGAGGAAAAAGAGACTGAAAGATATATATTTATTCGCACATTAGCTGTCACGGCATATTTTGCGCTTGCTATACAGTAAAAGTGCCAGAGGCTGTAAAGGAACTCGTAAATGATATTAACTGTGGATAAACAATTTTGATTAGTTACTCATGTTTAAATGAGCTTTAATATGGAATTGTACTCCGATTGTTGCTTTAAATCATGGTTTTAAAACCTTCAACTGAAGTCCACACATAGACACACGCATGCGCGCATACTCACACATTGTTATCTGTATGGAAATATTGTCAATGCTTAGGAACAGTTTAGTTCAACTCCTACCATGTGTTTGGAGCTTCCTACCTGCTTTTGTAAGGTTTATCTAGATGTTGACCTTTATTAGAAGGGAACGTGGTCAGGAGGAAGGAGCCGGGAGACACACTCTCACACACTCACTCGCTATATTCTAGATGATAGTCGCACTCGTGTAACGCACACGCACACGAGCACTCCTTACTCTAACAGTCCTGAGGGATTAGTAATGGTTTCTTGGCAGCGAGCCAGGCTTCTAGCACCACTCGTCTTTGGGAACCCATATCGAGGGGATTTTCAGCTAACCTCCCGGTGTTTTTCTTGCACTGAACTCATATGTTTTCATCCTGACAGCACATGTTAAAAGAAGAGTTATCATTGTAATCACGGCAAAACATAAATGAAGCTCAAATGAAAACCAAATGTTTGTCTAGAAGTGGTTATAAATTGCATGCGCCGTATTTGTGATTTGTGCATTCATGCTGCTTTTATAACAATTTCACTAATGGTTTTATAGCCACCAGTCACCATGGCAGCACTGGAAGCCAAAAGAAGTGCACACTGGGAGGACTATAAGAGTGTGTTGAGTGTCTTCAGGATTAGGACCACAGGGCTATTTTTCATTTCGCTTTTGGGCCACCAAACAAGAGAGTAATGGGGAGCACTGCCTCTCCTAGAATCTAATCTCCCTTCAGCACTTGAGGCCATGCAGGACAGTGGGAGGATAGCGTGGGTCTGGGCGTGAGCCCGTGTGTCTATTTGTAAGAGAATGAGCAAGGACCAGATGATGCATGCTAACAAGTGCAGCCATGGAATATTAATCACAGTCCTTAGTTTCTCCAGTGCCTTGGCTGAGGACTGTATCAGCATTCATGACACGTCCACACTTGAACAGCAGTACACTAACTGCTACTTTTAACTCATTTCATTAGCTTGTTTTTAAGCCGGTCCAAAAACAGCTCTTCTGGATTTGTTTCCTAAAGAAAAAATTGTCATCAAGGATATTAACATCATTATTTTTGTCCATTATGACTATTGACCTCTTTAGTCTGATAGTTTCTTAGTAAAATTTTAATTTACAATAATGGATTACACAGCAGTGGGGAATACATTATTGTAAATTAAAAGTAGATGTTTTTCTGAAAATGCCACTATGAAATGACAGTAAAACCTTACTCTCTCACTCTGATTTTCAGGTAGTCTTTGAATTCAGGTTGATTATTTTTATTTACACCAAAAATGTGGCATCCTTTCACGCCTAACACATAGGTAAAATGATTTTTTCCCCATTGAAATTTGAAGTGTTCCTTTCATTTTTTTTTTAGCAGTGTATGTATTTTAAATGTCTCACAATGCATTAAACCTGTAACACGGTTTCATGTGTACATGTACATGTTGGTGACACCTATACACATTCTTTCTCATGATTTCTTTAGTGCTCTTATGTAAGAGTATAAATGCACTAAGAATATATCTGCGATAGACCCAGATGAGTCATCAGAGCTGTTGTGTCACTGTTAAAAGCTGATGGATGTCAGTGCTGACGTTTCCTTAGGTATACAGTACAGAACAAACTTTGCCCAAGGAAGGAAGACTTACAAAACTCAGCTACCACTTTCTAATGTGTGGTTCTTCCAGCCAGGTGGACTGAGTGGTTACCTGGTGCACAGTGCACAAAAACACACATGCACATACACGAACATAGACATGCACTTCATGCTTAATGGTTTCTGTGGAAAGCTGCCAAACTCACTGAAGATCTTCCCCTCTACATTTCTGTGTTCCATCTATCCCTCCCACTTTCTTGGCCCTTTCACTCTCTTCTTTCCCATCTCTCTCCATCCCTTTCTCTCTCCTTCTAAGAGCACATGCCCTTAAACCCTCCCTCCTCCCTCAACAATCTGCCACTAGTTCCTTATGAATGACACAACCCGACACGGAGAAAACAGACATATAAGATGTTTGTGAAATGACAGTCTGTCGCAGTATATGTTGTGCCCCACACAGATCAAGCCTGGAGACAAAGTACCATATTATCATCCTTCCTGTTGCATAAAAGCACTTCAAGAGGATCTCCTTTTTATTTAGTTTCTCTTTTTTGATTTAAACACAGAGGTCATGAGTAAGGTTATTGCAACAGGCTTGAACAAAAAGCAGTTGGGGGTTGGGTGCTGGTTGGGAATGTGGGAGATTTCTTTAAATTGATAAAAGTTGGTCTTGGGCCTTTCTACCCAAGCATCAGATGGATCGGTACTTTACTGTGCTACATTTTGTTTTTCTGCAAAGGCATGTTTAAGGTACAGAAGATAACATACATGTGGTGGATGTGTGCTTCAGCATACCAATACTGGCCTCCAACAGCGCAGATGAGCGTTTAAAAATTAGTAGAATAATGTCAATATTTTCATTAGGCTTAGTGTCAATGCAAACAGTTCTACTCCTTTAATGCTCTGCTAAGTGCTTTTCAAACATAACATAATGTTGAACTAGAGCAGAAGCAACTGCACACGATTATACACTGATTCCACAAGCAGATGTTGTAGAGAAACCTTAAATTAACTATGAAAATGTCTGAATCACGAGATATTGTCATTCTCAATTTAAGATTGGATTGTTAAGCATTTTATGACACTTCTTTGATGCATGATTATGCTTCTGATCCAACAAAACATGCCCAGAATCTTGATCACAAAGCACTCACCAAGACGGCACATGACTAACTCCATTCACAGTGAATTATATTGAAAACTGAATCGCTGTGCTTGAAGCATTCAGTTTTTATTAATTGCAACAGACAGGAAGGTTTTCATTCACTACCCAATCCTTTGTCATTTTTTTGTTTCTGTGATTATTCATTTGATGCTTAGATCTGCAGATTATAGATCTTAACTTCTGGGTTTTTCTAACCTCACTGTACATTGGTTGATACCCCATAGTAAAAGTCAACGGTTGTGTTTCTTCACTTGCACAGGAGTCAAGAGTCCATGACATGGAGTGGGCTTTTTTCAGAGGGATCAATTGCATGAACAACTGTGGATGATTCAAGATAAAATCAACTGGTTGGTTAGCTTGTTTGGGATCAAGAAGCAGAAGGTCAGCAACATGGAATTTTTCCTCTTCACACGGTAATACATGGATCTTACCTTTTGTAATACAGTGTTATTAGACACAATTAAAATAGACCATATTATAAAAGTTTTGATGACATTGTTTAATTGTTTTTTCAAATGTAACATTGTTGCATTCCATTGTTGGCATATTTTTATTGCTTAAGAATAATCTTGTTCAACATTGTTGGAAAAAAGAGACTCACCAGTCTCTTCGGGAGATATTTGCTGAAATAACATTTCTGGTAGAAAGTAAAGCACACGGTGTGAGAACATAGTGAAAAGGGCAGTGATTAAAGTTTCATTCCATATATTTCAGTTCCATTCAGTTGATTCTGATTGAGTGATTCGATGTATTGTTTCTTTCTTAGTTTTATTTTTTCAGCAGCTTATGTTTCTGTTTTTGTGTACTATTTGGTTATGCCTCTCCCTAAAAGGTGAAGTTTCTGTCTTATATCCTGTTACTGTGTGCTGGACTATCTCAGTGGTATCTTTTCACAGCTTGAAACTTAGGACCAGTATTGTAGACTCCTGCCTCTGTGGATCTGGTGTTCTTGTGCTGTTATGATCAGCACATGATCTCATAGCATCTCATCACAATGAATGAAATGAGGCTAGCTCCTCATTTCATTCTGTATTATGGCTGTGACGCTCACCAATCCTTGCACTCTCTCCTTTTGTTTGCTTCTAAAGTCTCATTGTGCCAGACTTTGGATGGAAACACCCCTTGCATTACAAGGAGGTTGCCTGTTTTGACATCAGTGAGATCGGTTTCTTTATTTGGTCAGGTTTCTTTTTCCTCTGGGTATCTTATGACTGGTACGTCTACTGAATAGTGGCTTGTATCTTATTTCTATCGCTGAGCTGGCATGTGAGTGCCTCTTTTCTTCTTCTGGAGTTCTTCCTCTGGAGTTATTTGGCCGTAGTCAATTTCCTTGCGCTCTCATCATGGTCCCCAGTGGCCTGTGTGATCCCAGTGTAGTTGTAGCTGCCTTGTGTGGCCTTCATTCAGCACTTCAGTACAGATCAAATTCATTTGCTAACATTTGGCCACACCACTACAAATGACATCCTGATGTCCTCTCTGGAGATTCTGGTGAAGTTTAACAGCAACAGGAACATTTTATCAGCTGGCTATGCTTGATGGCAACTTGTGCAATGGTCTTGGAGTTGTTTTCTATAGTACCACTAAGTTCTTGATGAACATTACCAACACACCAATGCGCCTGTATATTGCTTAATATTCTAGTATCCATGTGAGTGGAATCATGTCGTAAGCTTTCTCATAGAGAATTGAGGAAGTTCTCAGGTTGTTATGTCCAAACACTGCATATTGTTCAGTCATCCTATATCTGTTTCTTTGACTCTCTGCAGGTATTTACTGTGGCCTCCCGAGCTTTTTCACAGATGTTCTTATAGAAAAAGCTGTAAGACTTCATTCTGGCACCGTATTTGTAATATCTATACACAAGCATGAGGTTACAGTTCTACTAGCTATAACCACTTGGAATTTTCAATTTTTGGCATTTCAATTTAAGAAAAATAGAAACCCTAAGAAGTTTTCTAAAAGCATTCAGATCTGGTGCTATTCTATTTGTTTAACTTAATTTTTACTTAATTTCACTGGTTTTATCTTCCATCTTTTGTATTCAGTATATATTTTCATTTCGTCTTTGTTTTATCTTATACGTTCTGGTGTGTGCGTTATTATTATTGCTACTTGTTTGCCCACTAATTTGCATAATTAATGAATAAGTAAAGTAATGCAATTATTTGGTACCTGAAAATGGTTACTAAATAATTTGTTCCCTTTGTTGCAGATAGTTAGTGAAAATAATGTTTTGTAAATGTGTAAATGAATAGTGGGAACATGAATTTTGTTGTTCATTAAAAAGGAATAAAACAAATCTGGTCTTAATAAATCTGGATTTATTAAATCATAGCAGCCTATAACATTTTGCAAACAAGATACTCAGGACTGTGTCTTGATCAGTTCATGGAATATTATTTTTTCTTACCAACCTCTGTGGAATGGACACTTCTTCACCTTCACCCCCCTGCTTCATAGAGTCCCAGAACCCCAACAACACATAGGATTAATGCATATAATAAAGCATGTGGCTGAATGGGTTTTGTATAGAGCAGAAAAGAGGTAATGCTCTGTGTTTTCTAAATGGGGGAGCAGAGGGCCTTTCAGAGGGAAAACATGCTGATTACTGTATTGTAAAATGGCTTTTGATTCCCCTTGCCTGCTTTAATCCCAGGACACAACAGTAGCCCTGTCTCCCACCAATGCCAATTGAAAGTCTAAGAAGACTTGCATTACCAGCAAGCAGGGTTTAATTGTGAACTCACTCAGTTATTAAAGAAGCCAGGGCCTACTGAATTGGAGACCGGTGGGCCAGTCCTTCACTGCTTTTGACTATTATGGCTCTTTCTTTCTAGACTGTGGTTTGCAGTTTGTTGTTTGCTGTGCATAGGCCCTGGATGAATACAGGCTCCTCACTATAGAAATCTTTCTTTTTCTTCCTCTAAGTTTTTCCTCCTCTTCTACTACTGGCTTCCAGGGAACGCAATTATAGTGTGGAATTTTATGGGAGGATAGAGCAGTAGTGGGGAGTGAAGGGTGAGCAGGCCAGTGAGGCTATTATCTGTCACATAGGGTTGATTGTCCCCCCTCACCCTCCCAGCAAACACAAAAGGAGTGGTCAGAGCCGAACTGGAGAGCGGCCCCATCTTAAGAATGGTAACGATCAGGGGTGGCTGGTTCCTGCTGGCTTTATGCCTGAGGATGTTCACCCTGCAAAAACGTTTGGTCTCAATAATGGCTTACTTGAAAAATTCACCTTAAAAATAAGAACAGATGATTGTCTGTATATAATTGATAAACAACTGTTTTACTGTAAATTGTAAAATGAATGCCTTTTACATCAAGTTTATGGGACCATAAACCTGATGTTGGGTTTCACTATTTGTTACTTTGTAATAAACTTAACTAATAACGGGCTCAATCAGGTGATCACGATGACCTAATTGGAGTCCACAAGTACTCTTGATGCAAATTCATTTTTTTAATGTTTTGTCATTTTTGTACGATTCGTTGTTTGCTCTCTTGTTTGTTGTTTGCTTGAAGTTGCATTTGCAAATCTACAAATTAAACATATGTGTGGTAAAAATTTTGACATACAAAAATTCTTTATTCAAGGTGTGATCAGCCATAGCTTGTGAGCTGTACAAAGCACAGTTATAGCACAGTATGAACCCCTTCCACAATAATAATAACAAGGGACAAACACAGGGATTGTATGTGATGGTCAAAAATTAAACAAAAAGTAAACAGATTAAACAATTTAACAGAACTCCCATCCAGCTCAGTTTTACCTCAGCATATCCTTCCTATCCAGCCGACTAGTTCTCCATCGGACAATAGTGGATTGAGGACACCCTGAGCAGGCCAGCCTCTCTGGGGCCTTTGCGCTGTTTGCCAGCATGGGTAAATAGAGGTTCTTTAATATCCGCCAGGGGGTTGAGAGGTGGGAGAGGGGTCAGAGTATGGAGCTCACTGAACTGGCAGCCATGCAGGCCATTGTTGGTGTTTGTTAACAGGTGTGTGTGCTTAAATGGGAGTCTTTCACTGGAGCTGCTACACGAGCCCGTGGGGCCCGAGCACCTCTCACCCCCTCACAGTGTTCTCATCAATGACAGCTTTTCAGCAGCCCAGGGAAAAGGAGGAGGAGGAAAGGAGGATGATGAGGCTGGCTGAGAGATTAAAAGTGAGAGGACAGACTGCACAAGAGTGCATAATGTTTAGAAGGTGCATTACATTCAGGAAAACTGAATTTCAAGATGCATTGGAGGAATGGAAACACAGAGATGAATACAACATGATGCACTTTTTTTTGCATATTCACAATATGCATACAATTCAGTGATACAACGGCTGATCATGGAAAATGTACAGTGGCCTGAAAAATCATTTGGCCCCTTCCTGATTTCTTAGTTGTTGTTGTTGTTGTTTTGGCATATTTGTCACACTTAAAAATTTCAGATCATCAAACAAACTCACAAATCAGTCAAAGATAACACAAGTAAATGCAAATGATGACGTCATTTGTATTTCCTGAGTTCAAGAAAACCAAGAAAACAGTTAAATATAGCCCGTCTGACAAAGTGAAGTCGACTAAAAGATTTCAAAAAGCAAGATATCATGCCACAATCTATAGAAACAGCTGAGAAACAAAGTAATCGACATATATCAGCCTGGAAAGGGTTACAAAGTTGTTTCTAAGGCTTTGGAATTCCAGCAAATCACGGTTAGAACCACTATCCACAAATGGAAAATTACTCCAAGAACCCATCGATGACTCATCCAGGTGGTCACAAAAGAACCTCAAGCAACTTCAAGCCTCACTTGCCTCAGTTAAGGTCAGTGTACATGATTCAAGAATTAGATAGAGCCTGGGAAAAAATGGCATCCATGGGAGAGTTCCAAGGGAAAAAAAACAGCAGACCAAAAAGAACACAAAGGCTCGTCTCACATTTGCCTATAAACATCTTGGAAAAATATTATGTCGACTGATGAGAGAAAAGCTGGACCTTTTGGAAGATTTTAGTGCCATTACATCTGGTGTAAATTATGTCAGCATTTTATGTAAAGAACATCATAACAACAGTCAAACATGGTGGTGGTAGTGTGATGGTCAGGGGCTGCTTTACTGCTTTAGGACCTGGACGACTTGCTGTGATTGATGAAATCGTGAATTCTGCTTTTTTCTTCCATAAAATTCCAAAGGAGAATATCCATCCATCAGTTTGTGCCCTGGAACTCATGCACAATGGGGTTATGAAGCAAGACATTTATCTAAAACACACAAGGAAGTCCACGCCTGGCTGGCGAAACAAACAAAATCTGGGCGTAAATCCGATTCTGGACTGAAACATCCCGCTTTAGCTTAAATAGGTCATTCATGCACAGAAACCCTCCAATATGGCAAAATTAAGACAATTCTGTAAAGAAGCGTGGACTAAAATTCCTCCACAGGGATGTGAAAGACTCATTGCCAGTTACCACAAATGCATGACTACAGTTTTTGCCTTCAAAGGTGGCACAATTATTATCAGGTTTAAGGAGGAATTACTCAAACCTACATGGCCCTGTGTAAATAAGTAACTTTTTTCCCTTAATAAATTAAATCATCATTGAAAAACTGTATTTTGTATATTGTCTTATACTACAATATGGGTTGATGAGAATCAACAAATTGAAGAATAAATGAATTCTTTGTAAGAAATCAGGAATGAGGCAAATACTTTCTCACAACACTGTTCCTGCTTTTGTTTCTTGGCTATATTTGAAGTACAGATTTGTATTTTGGGTGTTAGCTTAAAGCCAAGCACAAAAAAGTTTTTCTTTTTTTGTAATACAAAAAACAAACTAACAAAAATGCATATAAACACCAGGGGAAATTCACATGTACCAGTTTACATGTGATCAGGGTACATACTACATAGGTAAAAATGCTCTTAGCAACTGATCCTCTGTTTGGGTCTTTAACAGCAAAACCCTCTCCTGCTTTCTTTCCTCACACTTCTTGTCTATCTGTACTGTATGTCACCAATTAAATAAAAGTCACAAGACAATCTTAAACATATCTCTTTCTAGGAAGAAACATATTTCTTAAAATGTTACCTGTCCTGCAAACTCTAAGTTGTCTGTTTACCAAGGATTTCTTTGGGTCTTTACATTGCTCCTCTGTTGACGCTGCAAAACTGTTTTACAGTTGGTTGGCCATCACATTTTCCTTGCCATGTCACCCCTGTCTGTGACACACCAAGACCCAAGAAAAAAAGGTCAAGTCTTACGCATTTTCACCACGCGTGTATCAGGAAAAATCGTTATCCTGTGGCTGTGGAGGTCTAAAAACAGAGGGCAATGAGTCTCCCCCCGCTATATTGGGTTGTGTGCTGAGGATTACTGTGCTAAGAGTAAAAGAGAGAGAGCAAAGGAAAGCTGTGTGAATGATAACCTAGCCACACTGCTCCATGGAACCCTGCCCTGTTAATAGTTTCCACCATGGGCAAGTGAGGAGGAGACTGCAAGTAAACGAAGGGAAATGAGGAGAGAGAGAAAAGAGGGGAAGCAGTAGAAGATGCTTCCTGTGTGGCTAGATGGGTGCTGGCCACACCACGGAGAAGGAACCTGCCTTGGGCACTGTGGAAGAACTGATGAAAGCTGTACTTTTCTCCTTCTGCAAATAAAAACAGATTTATTGTCTTGTCAACATACTGCAACTAAAAGGCTTTATTACTTAATGCGATTATGATAATACCTTCAAGTGAGCTTGCTGAAAAAGCAGTGTTTTTGCGCAGGGAAGAAAGTTCTTTCTGACTAACACTTTTTTTTCAAGCATTATATTTGGACTGGCGACTTGAACTAATGTTTGTTTTTTCTTCATTCTCAATTGGATCACACTACTTCGGACTGGTTTGGTCTGGCCTAGCGTGAGTAAACCTGATTGGTTTCCAGGTTCTGTATCTCACCACATGTCAATATAGGTCCAGTCTTTCAACATTGCCCTGAGGACTTCCAATCCCTCCTCAAAGTACACTTTATGTGTGGAAATAAATCCACAAATATTCTGTTAGACGCCCAAATGTGTTAACAGATTACAAATAGATGACAGATTATTTTGTGGAGTCTCTCTATTGTGCCAGTTCCGAACCCTGAGCTGTCTTGACGAGATGATGAGATTTTGTTCTTTGTATTTGTTCTTTCATCTATTTGCTTTCTTTGTTGAGCTGTGTGCTTGATTTAACGTATAGGACCGATCTAAAATAGCATAGATAGGCAGCTGTTAGAATTTATTGAGAATTTATTTATAGCACATTGAGTGTTCTGCTTATCATAACTGTGACACACTGTGCATGAATTACAGTGAGCTACAGGGACAAATTAATCTTGGAACCAAGTACTCCTGTCCTCAGGTGGTGAAATATGACTTTGGTGCCCATGAACAAGACAAAAACAAACTGCAAGGCCTGCAACGCCCAAGCCACCACAGGACTTGGCACGGTCAGGCTTCAGTGGTACAACAGCAGCATGCAGTAAAAGGCAGCTATGCATTGCTGATTATACATGTCGGTGGAGCCCCGCTGATAGGATGGGTTAAGAGAGCAGTCTACTCTGTCCCTTGGGGAGATCCTTAGTCCAGGCAACAGTCAAGTATAGCAGTGTTTTCCTCTATAGGGTAGAGGAGCAATACATGTTAAATGCTTCAAGCATAAATAGATAAAAGTATATATTTAGGGCGAGTCCAGTAACAAGTCTCCCATGCTTGACTTAGCAAACCACACACGTCTTTAACATATTTACCCTAAACTGAAAGCAATCTGACTCTTTTGCACATGTGGCTGTCATTCTAGCTGAGTACTGTATTCTCAATTAATTTTATTAACTAACATTTTAATTGCATTGGTGTGCAAAACACATTTCTTTGCATTTTATTAAGGTTGCATGAATCAATAATATTTTACTAACAATTTACTAAATTGTTATGTTTATTTATGAGTTGTTTATCAAACATGGTACATTTTAGGGTACTGACTGAATTCCATCAGAACCACCAAGTACCAACTCACACTAAATTGGAGCACAGATGCATCAGCGTAAGAAAGAGTGAGAAAATCTGATGTCACTCCTGTGACACGTTGAAGAACAACACACACGTGGAAAGCCAAAAGCAGTGTCGGGTGTGATTTCTCAGTCATTGCTCTCTCCGACATTTGTGGTGCAAAATGCAAAGCTGGTTATGCTGACACGTCGAATGTGACTCTAATTAAACAGGAAAGATATCTAAAACTGATGAAGCCAAATTTGCCAAAGGATCTGCAGCCCTTACTATGTCTGTTGCCAGTGTGCAAGAAGCGGAATTTATGGATGATGTTGATGAAAATGCTCTCAGAGAAACAGGGCATTCTTTTCACTGTGTTGGTTGATATTTTATCATTTTTACACTGGCTACAACTTTCTTATCACTGTGGTATTTATGATTAAAACAAACAAACAAACTCAAAAACATTCAGATTCACAAAATCCACGAACCTCCTCTGCAATCTTTGTATTTTCTTCCTGCCTGGCAGCTCCAAATTAAACATCCTTTGTATATATACCCACTCCTCTACACATGTCCATTCATCTCAGCCTTTCTCCAACTTTGTCTCCTAATCACTGAATCTCAACTGCCCCCGTGCTTTACTCATTTCTGATCCTGTCCTTTCTGGTCACTTAACATCTCACAACGTCTTCAGCTCTGTCACCTCCCACTCATCCTCCTGTCTTTTTGTTAGTGCCACCTTCTTCTGGCAGGTATATTTAAAGTTCCTACCTTCACCTCTGCACTCTGGCCTTTCCTTCTCTTGTGCTGCCTCCTAACATGCCTTCTCCCTTGTCTTTAGTCATCAGTAAGAGTTTCCTCTGGCATCCTGTTGGCCAACAGCACCGGAGGTGTTTTTTGTTACCCCAATGGATCCGATGTGGAAATCTCATTTTTTAGGAACCACATGCTGGATTTGACACAACCCTCCCCATTTATCCAGGCTTGGGACAGGCACTAGTAGTACACTGACTCGTGGACCCCTGTGGCTAGGTTGTGGAAATGAATTCACATCATTAGTTAATTCTTGACCATATTCTACTGTATTTCTGAAACCGCCATTTGCTTAAGAATGCCTCAAGAGGACAGTGAAATATCCCAATTTGATGTTGCCCCACAACATGATTGGGATTTATGTGGCACATGAACTAAAACCACTGTGATACACCTGGTTCAGAGCATTGAACCACAAATTACAGTTTGTATGCACTCTACTTCACCAAAAACTTATTTATGATAAATAAGGGACACTGCGATACATATTAAATATCAGTGTCAGTCTCTTTTACTTTCACACAGCATATTTTCTAACTTCCAACTGGATAATAGCTCAATTTCTTAGAAAAGACAAGTCACATTATTTTGAAATTAGTCTCACATCATTTGTCAGTGAGCAAATCATTTGAACACAATAATATAATGACACAGATTTGTTGGATGGAGTAGTCACATGGAAGGAGGTCATAAAGACCTTGCACTGACCTCTGTTACTGGTCTCCATGTGGGTCCCAAACCGTCATCTGGGGAAAACGTGCAACAATTTGTGATACTGAATAATAAGTCTTTGAACTGCATTTTGTCCTGATGCACATGCTGAAAACAAGTAGAGCTTCCAAAAAAAGATGAGCAGTTGAGAAGTTGCGGGAAGTCTTTGGTTTTTCTGTGTTTTTCTAGAGCATCTGTCTTCCTGCTCTGACTCAAAGAGACAAGCTGGAGGCAGCGTTTTGCTGCCCCCCAAGGCCTTGAATGTGGGGAGTAAATCATCCGCACATTGCGTGAGACCATGCTGTTGTTCACTGGTGTCTGTGACAGGACTCATCAGCACAGCATTAATTAGGAATAAATACAAAGCATAAACAATAAACATCTGACCACAGAAGCCACAACTACCTCCCATACCATTTCAGAGCTTTGCCAAAAAAAGTAAATATAATAATCTTTTCAAGATTAGTTTCCTCCCACACAGCCAGCTAAGTGAACCCAGCTAAGTGAAATATATTATTCAGCTGATATTAGTTAAAAAGATGTCATTCTACAGGATCTAGGAAGCCAGATTAGATTGTGTTTTATGTGGCAGTTTTGCTGGATCTTTCTGCATGTGTTGTGTCTAAAATAACCTTTTCTTGTGTGTTGTGAATCTGGACTATGTTTGAGTTTTGTCAGAGCATCTGTTGAAGCGTTGAAACGTTGAAACCAAAGACTGTAACAAAGGTGGTTGTTGTTTCCTGAAATCAACAGGCATTGCCTGGTACTTGTATTCATCCTAATGGCCAAAAGCGGGTATCTCCCATGGTTTCAGAAATAAGGTGTAATATATAGGAGTCTATGGGAAAACAACCCTGCAATATACACAGTGTTTCGTTAGAGTTAAGCTGATGATAAAGCAGGGTGTGCTTTAGGCCTTTAGGGCGGATTTAACAAAAGCATAATGTTGCTACTAAATGAGCGTGCAGTTTTGTCTATTATTTTAACCTTTACACGAACACCAAGATTGCAAATGCCATAATAGTCAAACAGGACTTCACTGGCTGCCATCTTGCAACTGCATATTAAATCAATGTGCATTGCTCTAAATAAAACCATTTTGCCACATCTGTGACTGGATGTAGATGGGTGGCCATTTCATTGGACAAGAAGGAAATTGCTGGAAATTAAATAATATTTTCCTTCTAAAACGAGGGGCTAAAAAATGAGAGACTCTAACATTACTTTGCAGTGTAAAACTTGTTTATGGTGAAAATGCTGTCAACATCTGAAGCCTTGATACCAAACATCTACAGCCTTCAGAGGAAGTTTCTTGCTTATTGCCCAATTAAAAATACTGGTAAGAAACGTAATCAAAAAACATTTACAAGTTCCTATTGGTATTACTTTGATGAGAATGGTTAGAGCTTGAAATTGTTACATTTCTTCTCACATTTGAACCTGTAATCTGTAACCTTGTACAAATCAAAAGAAACCTTCCCAAAGTTCTTTATGGAGAACTGTGTTTAAATAGTTC
>VOQK01028276.1:26932-46958 GCA_015052645.1 Benitochromis conjunctus
AAAAAAAAAAAAAAAAAAAAGAAAATTAGGAGGGAAAAAAAGAACAGGTACAAGGACCGGATTGAAAATGAGTAAAAAAGCAAAGAAAAACTTTGAAAGACATTCAAGGAAACCTGAAGAAATATTATCCAAAAGCACAAATGACAAGAACATCTGTTTCCTTGGAAGCAAAATATAAAGAAATGGGATGTGGGTCAAGATTTGTGCACAGTACTGTATTTATCTCTGTCTCCGACCAAAGCTGCATCCTCTGTAGGCACACTTTTCTGTCTCTCCTTTCTCCACGACATACTCCTGCTACTCTAAGTATCTGTGGATTATTACATTTACATGGCTGGTTCAAGGCTAGTCTTGCTATTCATAACCATACTTTGTATATTTTGTAAAATAATGGGTTACAAAAAAATTGCCACATCTTTTATTCCACTACTACAAAACACGACTAAAAGCATTTGATGAATTCTGTTATGAGCTGTGATTTAATATAATACACTGGTTACACTAGCAACACTCTTACTGGTCAGGAAACTCAGTTGGTACGGAAAACATCGATGTCAAATCTCTTTATATCTACTAAGTGCGATCAGTTTATTGTTACAAAGAAATCCCAACCTTCAGAAGCACTTCTGTCAGTTTCTGAGTCATTTTCATGATTTCCTTTTTCCTGTTTTACTTTCTGCACATTTGCACCTGAAGTTTCTATTTTTTCTCTTTTCACTACACAGTCATTAAACTTCTATCTTCTCCTCCCTCTCTCCTCTCTGCCTGTCACCCTCTGTCTCTGCTTCTCTCCCTCCAACAGAGCAAGGGCTATTTTTACCCAGAATGCCATTGTTCTGCTCGAGCGCACACTTCCTTAGCACAGGCTTCCGCTTTAGGCAGCACTCTACTGCGGCACACAAACACTCATATCCTCACAGAAGCGCAAACGCACGCATGTAGACACGCAGCTCACATCAATGCAAAATGGAGGAGGCCTGTGTAGCTGAAGGCTTACCAGAAGGAGAGAGGGATGACAAGCAGAAGGAGGAAGGAAAGGAAAAGAAGGGAAGCAGAGAAGCTCATAGGGCTGGAGGGGTGAGGAAAACGAGAGAGTGACACAACATGTGCACATATACTGTAATTCAGCTCAGCCTTTAGTAATGTGGTTCCCTGCTGAGTCTGATGCAACTGGCTTCAGTTTGTGGCACAGTATAACAACGCGTTTGGGTGTATCCCCCCCCATCAAATCGCTCATCACCCCAAAAAATAAAAAGATAAAGAGATCAAATAAAAAAAAAAACAAACACAATTACAATGAAGATGGCCAAAATGAAGGTATAACGTCTCCAATTTGGGAATAAGAACAACAATAAAATGAGCTATTTTGCAAAGTTGGATCACTCCCGTCTCACCATAAATGCCACTGCTTTGCTTTTTGTCTGGCTTGGTCTCACATTTGTGGAGTCAGCTGCCGGTCCACCAGAACCAGGCCCTGCCTCCCAGTGACACTATATATCCCATACTCATCATGACATAGGAAGAACAAAGTTCTCCATCCAAATACATGAGCCATATGATGTATCCACCTCTTCTTCATGATCATCATCTGACGTACTCACTGTTCAATAAGTGAGTATGCTAAAGAAATACAGTTTAACCTCAGGTCAGACACTCAGAGGAGCGGCAGAGACAGGTTGTGATCGACAGCTCACTGGACCTTTCAGTTCACTTGCAAAGTAGCGTCAGAACCTGCTGAGCTGTGTATGTCCTTCGTTGCTCACTTTATCCTTACAAATTAAACATGGCATAAATCAGCTATCAACACTGTATTTTCTTTGAGCAGATCATAAGTTGTGACCATCTTAAATCCTGCCCCCCGGTTCTTGGATCGAATTATTGTACACCGAAAGTCTCGAACCCCAAAGACACCGTGTAATGACTGTTGGGCATGTTTCACTACTCGGTGAACAGGTTGCATCACTTCTCTCATTGAGCCTGAGCAGACTGACTTTTATATGGCAACAAAAAGCTGATTTCACAGGAGCCCTCCCACATAAACATTTTTCCTCCTGCGATTTTCAGAATAGCTTTCGATTGTTCTCCGTCTCCATTCTAATTCCTCCCTCTGGAGCTCCATCTCCTCTTCAGTTGCTACTTCCTCTCTGAATTTCTTGCTGTTTTCTGCACCTCATCCTTCTCTCCGCTCTGCTGTCCTACATTAATATTTCATGTGCACAAGTGCACGCACACACACAAAGGATGTCTAAAGGGGAATATGACTGAGAGCAAATAACTGAAAAATAAACAAATAGCCAGAAAGTGAAAAACAATGTAACAGCAAACATTATGATCAGGCATGCACAAAAACTGTGCACGTGTTGAACTTTTCCCATATTTTCCGTTACGTCATTAACTTCTCCATTACTTTTTAGAAGGTGCCATTTTTTCTTTCTTTCTGTGTCCTCTTGTTAAATTTCAGATTTCCTAAGACTCTCACATGGGTTATTTTGGATAATTTTGCAAGTCCCACAGACTCTGGTTTCATTTAGATTACCTGTTGTCAAGCCAACAAAGTGAATTGAATTAAAGTGAAGCGAGCTCAGGAGAGAAAATAGGATGAAATGAGTATGACGCATTGCATCATAAAATTGTTTGGCTGAGACTGATCTAAAAATAATAAGAAGAAAATGAAAATCCTTGATTAAAGAGAAATGTCAGTGCGTGCAGTCTGTTTCCTTTTTTATATGCCTTTTTGGTTGTTTTGTATAATATGTACACTAAACATTGGAGCCTCCTGTGAAGTGAAACATGTACGACAAAGCAGTCATATGTATAGCTTTTATTATGCAGTGTTGTATTGGATTAGGAGAAGAAGAAGCAATAAAAGGTGGAGAGGAGGGAGAAGAATAAGAAGAACAAAGTATGGAAAAACATAAAAAATGAGAAATTAAGCTTGAGGAGTAGGGAAAGAAGGAAATGAATTAACGGTTGGGGATGAAAAGGAGGAGGTGGAGAAGGAAACAAAAATAAATTAGAGAAGGGAAGGGGTATGGAGGGGGTGGAGGAAACGCTCTCAGGGGGGACAAATAGGTGGAGGATGAATTATAGGTGCTTTTGTGGTTATGTAACCGAAACAGGTCTCACTTTCACTTCACACACATTTTAAGACATTGTATCATTTTATCATCACATTGGAGCCTCTTTAATTATGTAACCTTATTGTGAGAGGTGACGGAGGGAGTGCATGAGGCTGTATATGCGTGTGTTTGTGTCCATGTGTATGCACATTGTGTTGTTGTCTCTCTTTCGCCTCCTACCTATTTTCTGTCTCTGGCCAGCTATTCTTAACAGAGCCAATAAAAAGTGAGACGAGGTTGATCTGCCCACCTCGTTACCCTGCTGCTGCTACATTCTTCATATGTTGTCAGTTTATGGCTGCCATGGTGATGATTGTGAAGTTACCTAAAGCTAGGACTGTAACCACTGTAAACAGACTTCAGAGCCTTTAGACAAAAGCATCAGCATCTGGCTGTTTTCAGATTAGTGAGGATTTTTTTGAGGAATTTCTATTATATAGGCTACGTGAATTAGCCTTACCACAGAGAAGCAGCTATTATGAAGAGTCCTAGAAGCTGAACATATACTGTAGCAGGCTTATAGACTGTAAATTTGTCAGCTTTCTGGAGTACTGGAGATTTTCCAGTATTATACACTGTTTTGTTCCCTCGAAGGCGTTTTATATTATGAAATGCAGATTTCATACTCACACACAGACTAAATATTGCATTTGTGGAAAAAAATGTTGTGTTTCATGAAGGGGATTTTGTCATATCACACCTGACTTCTGTCCTACCTGTTAACACCGGCGCAGGCAAAATCTCTGCAAACCAGACAGCTGAGCAAGCCTCAGAAGTGACCGAGATCGACTGCTGATATAAAATCATGGCCATCTGACTTTTTGCATTGAGTTTGAGGAGAACTGGTTCATAATGACAGTCTAAGGAGCTTGGAAAGAAAAGCATCTGGACTTCTTTAAGTTGCTTGAAGATGTTTCACCTCTCATCTGAGAAGCTTCTTCAGTTCTAAGGTCAAATGGTGGAGAGTCCCAGAGAGTCCCACCATTTGACCTTAGAACTGAAGAAGCTTCTCGGATGAGAGATGAAACGTCTTCAAGCAACTTAAAGAAGTCCAGACGCTTTTCTTTCCACGCTCCTGTGCAGCTCCAGTACATTGGATAGAGGTTAAGTATCATTCTCAACAGCAGTTTGACCTTGTGGTTGGTAAGTTCCTGTCTAGATTCACTGAGACAAGCTGGTGATTTGAACTAGTAACCTGACTGTGACTAGCAGGCTTAGAAATGGAAGACTTTATGGCTGGCAGATGGACATGATGTGTTTAGAGTCTGAGCCACAAATCTGTCACAAGAGCTATTTTAAACAGAGTCACTGTCTCATTGGGACCGACTGACACACAGAGATAGGCACACAAATAACCACCAAAAGCAAAAGGGAACTCTGTACAGACTATGCAGTGTAAGCATGTTTCCCTGCACAAGTTTGTGCACTGTATGCATGTGGTGTGCGTGCGTGCGTGCGTGCGTGCGTGCGTGCGTGCGTGCGCGCGTGTGTGTACATATTTAGAGCCTAGAGGCACTAGAGGATTTTGACTCCTGCAGTAATAGGTTGGCAGCTGGCCAGGAGCAGAGCGGCTCAGAGCTACATTGGTTCTGGCTATCTCAGCTCTGGGTCAACACAGAAAATCAAAACAGACAGCTAGCTCCAATAACAGTTTTATCAAACATGCTTGTGTTCTGGGAACAAATAAGCCACCATAAAACTTCTTTAACACATGATACATATTGTTTTTCCCCAAACAAATGAAAGTTCAATTTAAAACTACAATAATCTTACAATACAATACATTATGAAATAGATTATCACCATTACACCAAACTAACACATTGTTTTTAACCCTTTTAGTTTATTGTTTTAATTTTAAGGCAATTTTTTTGGCAGCTATGTTCCACAGGCTGGAGGATATATTTCTTTTAGATTAAAGAAAATAAAAATAGAGTTAAAGGAAGAATGAATACAGAAGAAAGAAAAATGAAAGTTAAACTGGGCATGAAACACTGCATGTATTAAGGCTAATTTACACCATGGAGCCCTCCATTACAAAACTGTCACAGATTTAATGCTGTCTGTGAAGCTGGATTCAAGAAATAAGTGTTAAAAGTTAAGGTTTTAAGCACATGTGTAGTGCCATCTGGAGCCAGTACTGAATGTGACATCGCCGAGTTAGCTAACTAGTGACAGAACTGATACCTCAGTGGTATCACCTGTTAGATGTGATTTTAGGGCTTGTATAGCACTTTATAAATGAGGACAGTGAGGAGGAGAGCCTGTTTGAGCTAGTTAGCTGTCTGTTAGTTTTAGCAATAGCTAACCCCTCAATGCAGAATTTGAACACTCTTAAAGAAAAGACATGCACATATTAAGTTACAGAGAGACTGCTTGCAAGACGTTAATTTTATCTGGAGCAACATTTTTGATATTGCATTGAAGCTAAGTTTAGCAACCTGCTTTTCGGTGGTCCAGAGTTCTTGTGGATGCCTTATATGACTTATATAAGCTATAAGTCCTATTTTTCTTGTTTTCATCATTAGAGCTACAACCCAAATTACCTCTTGGGGAAAACAAAGTGAACTAATTCAAAGTTTTTTGCCTTGCTGTTTGTACAGAGATTTGAACCTCATCATCAGTGTTGGGGGCTGCTGGGTATTATTAGGATGGAATTGATCTAGCCTTGGTTTTAGTGTTAGAAAGACTGCAGACTTTGAAGTGCTGAAGTGTGTACTTTGAAGTGCAGAAGGCAGTCCTCAGTTGGACAGGAGTATTATGGGTAGGGGAGATTGCTGGCTCATCCCGCAGGGCGAAGAAAAAGACACAATCAGACAGATGCTAGAAAGGGAGGTGGAGGGAAAAGAAAAATCTTGAGGAAAATTTAGCTGAGGGCTTAGAGCGAGGAGAGGAGAAGGAAAGTCTTCCACCGTGAAAGCAGTGAGTGAGGCAGAGGGGGAGGGAGGAGGAGGGTTAGAAATGGAAAGTAAGTAGAGGTGGGGGCGGACATGAGAGAAGATGGAGTGTTGCAGGAAGAAAAAAAAAAACACACGCGCAGACAATAGAGAGAGAATGATCGAAAAGAAGTAAATGCTCAGGGTAAAGAAGAGGGCAGGAAAATAAGAACCTCTCTCAGCTCTGGTTTCCTCCTGTTTGCTCCATGACTCAGTAGATGGGAAATACAAACCCAGCAGTAACATGAAACTGAATGTCGCTTGTAATAAAACAAAGTGAGATATCTCTTCACTATTTTGTAGTGCACAGAGGGAATTGTGATTTAATTTGAATGCATATAAAATCACTACACAATGAACACGACATTTACAGCCTTGTGTAACTTGCTGCTTAAAAATCTCATTTTCATTTGAGACAGTTGATTCAGGACTCGGGGTGTTTTAGCATAAGACCAAAGCCTTGTTGTAACTTAACATCATACTCTTATCAGGTAAATGGTTAATGTAATTAATTACTTTTTAAAAAATAGTAACAAGTGCTTTTTGAGGAATGAACCCAGCATTTGTTAACAGTTATTGCAATCAAGCTTATTTAGTAATGTGCATCTATAGACGCTGCAGTTGCATCACACAGACACAGATACCTGCTGTGTAGTATTAATCATCAAAACGGGAACATATCGGCTTCCTGTATGAGATGTTACATGTAGCTCGTTTAACTACACAGTAGGCCACATTATTTTTGAGATGACTGCCTTTAAAATGCTCCACAAGCCAACAACACAACAAACACTGAATTTTAGTACACTTACTCAAAATACCGTACACGACCCTAGCAGCAGCTGTCAGTCAAAATTACCAAAGTTGTAAACTTTGGGTTTAAACAAAATTTAAATGGTCAAATTATTAGAAATCCATTTTCTTTTCTTTTAAATAAAGCTGTAAACCATTTCCTGTAAAGTTTGTACCATGGGAGTTAACTGGGAGAGACTCACTTTTGCAGCCAGACTCACATGTAGGTTCAAGAAACTGCAGTTGCAGTGGCACTTCCATAGTGGCTATTTTTCCCAGCCTTTGAGCGTTGCTGTTTAGGAGTAGCTAATGTAGTCTGGATCATAGTAATTCAAGGAGAGGAAGAGGACCAGGCTGCAGCAATCTGATAGGCTAATATCTGTCCCTCATGGAAATAACTTTATGTATTTTTTTTATTTTTCATTTTTAGACCTAGTAGTCTTCTGCATGAACCAACACACACTAAAAGACATCGCTTGAAGCCTTTGTAGACTTTCCACAGCTGTGTCTGGTGCCACAAAAGGCTTTAGACATCTTTACTCACATATGTCGTTATAATCCTTGTAAGAGCTGTGAAAAACATGAAAAATCACAAACGATTGCCCAGTAACAGCTATTCTCCCCCCCCCATAGTCTGAATGGTTCAATAGTTGGAAATTTGGTAAAGCAATTTTTTTCCTGTGCACTTTTCTTCAAGTAAAAGTTTTGAGCCAGTTTTGCTGAATATTTAAAGCACATCACTGCCCATCAAATTCTTGCAGGAAGAAAAAGGGAAATCACAGAGGCACAAGGAGGGCGGAGGGAGTAATGCGCAAAACATGACAAAAGGTGCGGGGGGGTGGCAGCGTGAGGATGCATGAGGGCATGGATAAAATGGAGGATGATAGAACCCCCCCCCAAATCAAAAAAAGAAGAGGAGGAGGGAGACAAAGAATGAAATAAATGGAAAAAAGAAATCAGAGAGTGAGCAGAGATGCAGGGAAAATGTCAGACTGAAAGATGGAAGCAGCAGGAGGGGATAAGGATATTAGTGAATTAGAAAGAGAGATGAGGGGAGGATGAGGGGTTAGAAGAAGAGAGGGGAAGAGAAGAGAAGAGAAAAGAGAGGCAGACTACAGTGAATTAGTTCTGCCTCATGAAACTGGCAGTTCTGGCTTAGGAATGCTTTGGGGCCAGGATTTCTGTGAGGGTGCGTGTGAGTGTGTTAATGGACTTGTGTGTGTTTTTTCTCCTCTTTTTTTTCATTTGCATATACAAGTGTGAGCATGTCTATTTATACTGTATGTGTGTGTGCGTGTGTGTGCGTGCGTGCGTGCGTGTGTGCGTGCGTGCGTGTGGGTGTGTGTGTGTGTGTGTGTGCTTGGATAAAAGAATGTGTACTCCCTTTCTGTTTGTGTTCGTGTGAAAAGAGCATCACTGCCTCCCCCAGAACAGACCTGATGTGATGCTGACATTTAGACAAAAACACAAGCTTCATCTTTTAAAAGAGCATCTCTGAGAGTGAAGCTCGCGGAGAGCTGACAGGGTCAGACATGACTCCTACTGCTGCTGAGTACAAAACACAAAGAAAAAAAAAACCTATAAACTGTACCTCTCATGTCACAACACCTCGTTTCATCTCCAAGTACCCAACAACATCCTACGCAGAATGAGCTTTTTAGTGAGAGCAGAGCCTCATTACTGGGCCTAGATCAGAAACTTGGTCTAATTAGGCTGAACTATGATTCAGGAGCTTAACTCCTAGTGATGGATTGAAATATAAGAGCAAATGTAAAAAAAGGAATCCCTATCAGCAGTGAGTCGGTACTCCACTCATTGAGCCATTTCTTCATCATCATCATCACCACTATAAGAAGTAGGGAAAATAACTTATTGGTGCTCTGATGCAATAGTACCTGACATCTGGGTAATTGAAACTCACTCTCAAAAAGCTTGCCACTTCCAAAGTTGCTGAGAGGGCTTTTCAAAAGCATTTGCAGTTTCAGACTTATAAGGAATGTGAAGGTTCAAAGGATCTCACTGTCATGTATTATTTTGTGGCCAAAGTCACAGAGTTCACACAGGAACTCTTATGCAAAGTAAAAGAAAACTGATTACAGTCACAGAGTTAAAAGAATAAACATAAAAGAACATTGCTTATAGATACCAATAAGAATCTGGTTTTATGTGTACTTTTAACATATAACTCTTAGCTTTAGCAGTATTAATAGATCATATAAACTCAGTGCATACACTTGATTGCTCATTCATTACTGAAGTGAGAATAATGACTGAAAGAATGTGTTTGCTGAGTTAACAGCATCCCCACATGACCAAACAGTGATACCTGTGTATTTAAAGTCCACCTGGTTCCCAGCAGTAAAACAGCATGAACACACACTCACTCACAAACGGACAAGAACAGTGTGTAAAGGTCAGTGTCGTCCCTGCTTCACTGCTGACTCACCTCCTCCATCCCCAGCGTCTGACTCTTCTGCGTGTGTGTGTGTGTGTGTGTTTGTTTTGACCCTGACTTACAGCGTGCTGAGTCAGCCTCTAAAACTGCACGCGGCCTCCTTGCACACTGTGCAGCCAAACAATATCTGGGTCAGTCTGCACCCTGTCATTTGTACAATGTGGCATCCTGCTCAATGGGAACTCAACAGGAAAGGCATTATTCACATTGCCAGGACTTCTTCTAACTGAGTAAAGGCCATGTAATGTAGGGGACAGTAGTTAAGACCTGGAAAAACACAGAAATTGTTCACTGCCTTCAAAATTTATCAGCCATTTATAAAGGCTATAGCAGGTAACGATGATGCCATTATGATGCTTCAGATTAGGTAAACTGCAATAGACCAGAGGACGCTGATTTACACATACTTGTGCGTACATACATATCACATCACTGTCACTTAGTGTCACTGTCACCAAGACAACAAGTTTAACTAAAACTTGGCTTTCAGGGTCTTTTGTGTAGTGGCTCAGTCACAATTGTGGGAATCCTTGTAAAATATCATAAGTGTCCAATGATAACACCTATGTCATGCAGCTTACGCACTGCAGCTGCTGGCTAAAGTTGGAAATTGCTGATTTTAACTCAACCAACATTACCAAATCCACAAAACACAAAAGCTAACCTATTAGCAGCACACGCTAACACATGCCTAAACGTAAAAACAACACATACATGACAATTACACATTTACTACCTATATGTACACAATTTACCCTCCAATCCAATCCAATCTCTCTGTAGGAGTGTGCTCACAGTGTGCAGTGTATACTCTTAGAGACAGGGACTTACGATGAATCATGCTACAGCTGTTGTTTGTCTATTTACACGCCTTAGTTTTTTATTGTTTGTTTTTTAAATCCTTCTATATTCAGACAAGCCTAATTTATTTGTTTGTTTTAGGTTTGGCTCTTCAGATTTCGATCTCTCTCTCAACTCTTCCCTTTCACCGTTTCAGTGATCAGTAAGTCATGCTCATAATGCGCCTTTACCTTTGTTTTGAGTAAATACACAAAGAGTAAACTACTGTGCTTTCAGTTGTAGGTCTGTGTGTGAACATGTACTCACTGCCTGAGTGTTGGAATCTCTGCTGTAGCTGCAGGAAAACACATATCACTACATGGTGATTATTTGTCATCTCTGAGCAGTGATGACACATGGTCTGTCTGTCGCTGCAGCTCAGATGGGCATTGATTAGGTGTCAGTGTCAATTCTCTGCCCCCGCCATTTGTTCATTTTACACAGGCAGAAAGGCCTAACTAGAAACTGGCGTCCCACTGCTGCGAGGGCATCCAAGTGTGGAGGAAGAATGGAAGACAGAAAGACAAGGAGAATAATTTGAATACACCTTATAGGAAAATTCTTCCGGGACCACCCGGTTTATTAACGTCAGTCTAATATTCTGATATTGCTATAAGAAGTTTTGCACGGTGAAACAAACAGAAGATCAGACAGATAGACAGTAAACAACCCATCAGATTAGATTATTCACACCATCAAAAAAGGCTTACACCATTATTGTATTGTTCCTATGACTGTCCAAAAGTTGTCTCTTATATTGTGTTTTCCTTTGATCTAAAGAACTGCAGTGAAGTGGCTGTTTGCAGCTCATTAGCCAGTGAGCCACACTCATAGGCATGAAGACTTCCTTCTTAAATGATAAAGAAAAAAAAGTAAAGTGTCATATAGGAGAGTGCAGGAAGATAACATTTACTGACAAATGCCAGTTATATATATGAGGATTTTCTATTTGCAGTGCTATTATCAAATACCAGTGCACAATACCACATTCAAATTTGCAGTCTTTCCTTCTCTGCTAGCTTCAACTTCAGCAAAGAAATTGTGTATTTTTGGTATAGGTATTTCAACAAGCTAACTACAAACACTGGAAGCCAGTTATCTAAAAAATCCAGTGCATGAGCTAACCTTTTCTTTTTAAATGTTTAAATTAATCAGAGGACTAAGACTTACATACAGAACTGAAGAGCTTAATGTGAAATTATACAGAACTGGATAGCCATCACTAAATATCAAAAACATAGCCAGTCAGGAGGTTTGGCTGAGGCAGCAAGTACACAGAGAAGTCACCCTGAAGTCCCTGCAATCTGTTTTCATCAAAGACATTATAATTCAAGAGGGACAGCACAGCTGTAAAACATGATGAGAAGACAAAGGTTACGGAAAGTAAACAAAGCAAGGTGGATATCTGTGAGGGGGGGGGCACTACATAAGAATAGTGCACAGAATATGAAAATAAGTACACAGCAGTTTTTGCCAGACCCCAAACTAAACCCAGAATTTACTAGAATTGGCATCATACAGTGACGTGCTGCTACACATACATCACATTCCACTGCACTGTTATTTCTCTGTATCCCCTGGGAACGCTTGATGTGAAAGGTACTTTCAACCCTATGGGAAATTTACTTCCTATCAACACTCCAGCGCGCACACACACACACACACACACACACGCACACACACACACACGCACACACGCACATGTATGGAAGATACTATATTGATTACTACCTGTGAGAGCTGATTGGTCAGTTATGGGGCAGAATCCATTCCCATTGGACTGTAGAGAAGCCTGGACTGTAATGTGATTTGCCAAAGTGCTCCGAGGGGTGTTTTCTAATTAGTTTGGTGTGCACAAGTGTGTGAGTTGTTGTGTGTGTGTGTGTGTTTACTGGAGAGGCAAAATCAATTTGCCCTCCTGTCCCTTGTGGGTCACAGAGATAGTGAAGCTGTTTCTCCCTCACTGTCGTCTGCTATAAAATTCTCTGTCATGTCATTTAGTTTGTTTTATACTTGGATTAAATTTATCTATTGGGAATTTTAAAAACATCTTTATGGTTATTTTTAAGTAAGTTTCTGTGAAATTGCACACTGCAGAGTTAAAGTATACCGAAGGGTGAACGGCAAAGTGCGACAAGCAGAGGAAGAAGTCCATAGCAGTGATAGCTGCAGCTATACCAAGTGATAGCTACAGGAAGCAGCAGGAAGAAGGAACACAAGAGGCTCAAGAAATAGCCAGGGCTGAGAAATATATTCCCTCATTTGTCTGCAATGATGCATCAAACTGATGACAAAATCCCATCTTCCTTTACAAACATGGACTTGCTCGGCAGAACAGAATTACACTGAAAAGTCACATGAATCCTGAAGTGATCAGTTTAAAGATGTATCATTCTCACACTGTGTGAAATCTGTACATCTGTTAATAATGTCAGCCTTGATAATGAATTATCTGTTGTAATAGTTGTAAATTTAAACAACAGTGCAGAGAAACGGCCGCAAGATAGCTCAATTTGCTTGTTATAAATTAACATTCTGTCATCATAAAAATTAGTTAGGTAATATGCTCTAAGGCATCTCATTAAATTTGATCTATTAAGAACATGATGCCAGATATTCATCCAGGCAGCAGCACAAACTTGGCTGAGATCAGCACCATGGACAGGGGCAACATCCAAAGCGCAATTCCTATAACTCACCAGCAGGGAGACACACAGCTGCTGCTGATATAAGAGCGGCTGTATGTGGGATTTACTGTACTGTGGAATTATGGAATTGCTCATTGCTATGTGCTGCTACTTAGTCTGCCATAGAGGAAATGAAGGCGCACATCAACATTAAAAAATTATACAAACCATAATCCAGAGGGAGAGAGAGGATGGGATGGGAGAAAGAGAAATATGATGGGTTGTAATAGAGGAGGGAGGAATAAGAAGAGACACGGAGAGAGAAAGATACTGTGGAGAGGGAGAGCACAGCAGCAGCAGAATACAAACCACTGAGCTGCTGGTTGCAGCTGGATTTTTCTAGTTTCACACACCCTGTCATTTTTCCATCAGCTCAGAGGACATTACACTAACTTACATCAATATCCAGAAGACTGACATTAACCCTGTAACTAGAGCTTGGGTTTAATTGACTTTGTCAGATTTCACAAAAGAGAAATCTACCATTATGAAAAATAAATAAATAGATGAAGACGAGACTTCGAATGAGTGGAAATCTCCATTTTAATATTGGCCACAGTGGATTTTACTAACACACACACATGCACTTCAGCTCTGTCCTTTGTACTCTCTAAGCCTCTTCTTCTCCCACTTTTACTTCCCTTTCTGTTGATTTCTCACTGCCCTCTTTATCCTGGTACAGTCTGAGTTGAATCTTTTTGATCTCTTTCCTTCAGCCATCCATCACTTTCTGTCCCACATTTCCCCCAACCTAACTCTCTCTCGTGGTGTTTGTGATAACCAATATTGCTTAGATTTGTCACCATAAATGCAATAACCCATTAGCACGTCTGTGTTTGTGCATGCAGGCACATCAGGGCGTGCATGTGCTTTGCATGTATGCTAACTGACTTCTGTGTTTGCTTGCTCTGTTTTTGTTGGAGCCAGTATTGGTGAGATTTGTCATAATGAAATAGGGGCAGTGTGTGTGAGCTTGTCTGTTCACTGGGGGCTATGAGCCATCATGAGACACTGCATACACAAACACACAGACACACACACATACAGGTCTTTAATCATCATGTCTCCTACTGAGCTGAGCAGATGAACAACATGCTTTTAACACATCCAGCAACCCGCATCTGAATAACAGACTGCATCTAGTAGATGTGCATATGGGAGTGAGTGTTATATGCATTTAAATGTCATGAAACAGTTTAATAATAGTATTGAGTTCACTCTTTGGTGTTATATCTGAATGCATTAGAGTGGATCTGATACTTTGTAACTAGAAGAAAAGCAGCTGTGTTTATAATGGCACTGTGTTCACTTCTGACTAGTTTAGCACAGACACGAAACAGGTGAGGATCAAATGGATGACCAGACAAACCTTTGTGGTGTTTACTGCAGTTTGTAGTTTACTCAGGTTCACGCTGCTTTAATGCAAATCTCTTAAAACTATTTCATGATTTTAAGAGATTTGCTTTTCATTTACAAACTGAATACCTCTTCTGTCAAATGATTTTCATTCATTCATTGACTCCACCATTCTTATTTTGAAAGAGGTTTTTTTATACTGCTAATAAACTTCCAGCACAGATGGTTCAGGTTTAAAAGACTGCTTCTCCTGGTAGTGTCTGCCACAAATGTGCATAGTATTGGGTTTTACTGGCAGCAGTATCACATTGGATTAAGAAAAAACTGCAAAACAGAAGCAAGTGGACTTATTGGCAGATTATACACTTGCTTTTTTCCTTCTTGGCCAGAAATTCACTTATTTGAACATTTCGTAGTACCCAATGGCATATGGCCCATGAAACAGCAGGGAAAAGTTGCAAATGTCTTTAGTTGTGGATGGGAAAAGTTGTCTTAAAAAGCAAAGTCCACAACTAGTGAATAAAAGGCAGTATACCAAAATACACAAGGTAATGGCTCATAACAGTGACATGGAAACAAAGTCTCCAAACTGGCAATCTGATTTTCACTGGTGAATAGGAGATTCAGTTTTCATTAACCAATCCCCAAAGCCCAAAAAAATGTCTCAGTGGTGCTGAAAGAAGCTACCACCCGCAGTTTAAAATATATTCAGAGTGGTGTACTGCTTGGCAACGCTTTACAGCAAGTTTTTCCATGGTTAGTCCCAACCATGGAGCTAGGGTTTTTTTGGTTTGTTTGTTTTTTTGCTAAGAAGCCAAACAGTGGAGTATTTCAAATGTTTTACTGTATGCTTTTGCAGTAAAGCTTTGGGTCAATAAGGGCAAATTTTAGCATCACACTGACACAGGAAACTGGAGTCACCTTGCTCCTGTTCTTCATATGACATGATGTTGTTCTGCAGAGCTAAGAGAAACTCAAGTCTAGCCAGTATACAGCCCAGCTGGATAAGCCAGTGCTGCACGAAACTGCATATTAACTTGTTTTTCTGAAATTAAATTTTCCCGTTTCCTTTCACCCTGCCCTGGCTGCCCTCCCTGAGCCTGGTTCTGTAAATAATTTCTTCCTGTTTAAGGGGAGTTTTTCCTTCCCACCGTCACAATGTGCTTTGTCATAGGGGTCATCTGATTTGTGGGGTTTCCTCCAGGATACTGTAGGGTCTTTACCTTACAGTATAAACGGCCTTGAGATGACCTGAACTTAATTTAAATAATTATATAATTAAATATGGTAACCTGAACGTTGAAAGATGTATCTAATCTATCACATCTAGCAACTTAAACTTAACAGTTTGGCGCTCTCTGTTTGCTTAGCACAGTCTAATTTATCAGCCCAAAAGTGTCAACACTTATAACCCCATGAATTCTAATACCAATAACGCAACAGCGCACAGAGGCAGATGGAGGAAAATAGGACGGAGAAGGAGAGAAAGTCTGAGTGGGTAGAAGAGAACAGCTGCAAGGAAGGAAGGAGGGAAAACGAAGGAGGTAATGGAGCAGAAATGCATAAAGCTTCAGTCTCAGGGCAGGACTGCCAGCAGAAAAGAAAAAAACACCCCCATAAACACCAACATAGTGGCACAGTCTGGCTGGGACTCATCCACTGAGCAAACAACACAGGGGGGCTTGAGAGGAAGCAGATTGATCCTGCTGTGCGTACCCTCTATTTTAGTTCTTTCTCATTCAAAGTTGACTCACCGTGTAAGTCATTCCCTGTCGTTCTCTCTTTCACTTTCATTTGCTCCTTTTTTTTTATCTCCTCCTGTGACTCATTGCCTCTTTATCACTTTTCTTGTTCTCTTTTTTTCCCACATTTTCTTGCGTCGTGCATATCCGTCACTTTCAGGGGAATGAAGTAATTTAAGTTAAATGACGTCTGATCCATGTCTCAGCTCTGCACGTCTAAATGTGATCCCAGTACAGGGTCTATCTAAATGTTTTTTTTTTCTCCATGCATCCTGGATGTAAGTCTAGGATTAATGATTATGTATTTATTCATATTTTTCTGTACTGTTACTTTTTTGGTTTCTAAGTCATTACAACAGAGAAACTTTAACCAGATCCAAGTCAGAAACATCAGCGATTAGGGTAGGTTCAGCTTATTGGTCTTAGTGGTTGGTTGCACGTTTGCATCATTATTATCACTTTAATGCTTGAATTAAAATTTAATATAAGAGTTAAATAATATAAGGGTTGAATATAAGATTTGACATGTTCAGGATTGCGTGCTGTTCTGAATTTATTTATTTTTACAAATCAATCGGCTGCTGTTCCCTTAAATAAAGAAAATCTGTGTTCTTCATCCAGCAGTGACACAAATAAATATTGTGAACCCCCTCTGGTGCAGCACAGACAGGTGTGTGAAGCACACTCTAGCACTGAGATAAAGACATACAGTAAGCGATTAGAAAAGGGTTTGAGTCAATCTTCTTCCTGTCCATCACAACCCCAAAATACACTCATACACACACACACACACACACACACACACACACACACACACAAGCTGTAGGAGTATAAAAAGAACACTAATTGAACAAATAAGGGTGGTCGTACCATAAAGAGAGAGAGAAATACAAAAAAAAAGACAGATGACATGTGTGAGTCATTCACCCTGTTCACTTAATAATCAATGTGAGTCATGACTGTGTGTTTGTGGATGTGTCTCTTTGTACTGGGTTCCTGGGTTTCCTTTCAAGATCAGATTGCATTATTGTATGTGTGTGTGAGTATGAGTCATTTTCTGTGGCAGACTGTAAAATGGTGCATGTGAGAACAAGATAACATGTAAAAGAAAGGCCGATCAACATGTTTGTCTTTGATATGAACACATCAGAGAAAAACACAAACAGCTGTAAAACTGTAAGAGATGTGGCTTTTTACATCTCTCTCTATATCGGCACAGTATGGTCTCTTCAGTTTACGATGGCTGCCAAGTTTCCTGCTGTTAGAGCTTGTTCGTTTCTATACTCAAACACGCTAGTTTTGAGGATAAAACAGGATTCAGGGTCATCTTCTATGGAACCAGCTTCCAGTTTGGATTTGGGAGACAGACACTGTCTCTACTTTTAAGATTAGGCTTAAAACTTTCCTTTTTGCTAAAGCATATAGTTATGGCTGGATCAGGTGACCCTGAATCCTCCCTTAGTTATGCTGCAATAGGTGTAGGCTGCTGGGAGATTCCCATGATGCATTGAGTATTTCTTCTTCAGTCACCTTTCTCACTCACTCAGTGTTAATAGACCTCTCTGCACTGAATCATACTTGTTATTAATCTCTGGCTCTCTTCCACAGCATGTCTTATATCCTGTCTTCCTTCTCTCACCCCAGCCGGTCGCAGCAGATGGCCGCCCCTCCCTGAGCCTGGTTCTGTCGGAGGTTTCTTCCTGTTAAAAGGGAGTTTTTCCTTCACACTGTTGCCAAAGTGCTTGCTCATAGGGGGTCATATGATTCTTGGGATTTTCTCAGTATGTATTATTGTAGGGTCTACCTTACAATATAAAAGCACCTTGAGGTGACCGTTGTTGTGATTTGACGCTGTATAAATAAAATAAAATTGAATTGAATAATGTTTACTTTTTTACTGTACCACCTAAATAACTATTCTCCTTTTGCAGCATCTGTTTCGGCTAAATTCCCTGATGTAACACGCATGCTGTCATTTGGGTGCCTTTTGTATCTAAGCAAGGAGTTCTGGTTTCTCAGTACTCTTCTTAGGAAACACATGTCAAACCCACAATCATGCTAATAAAGTACTTAAAAAATGGGAAATGCTGTGCTTTTGATAAGTACTACATGAGCTAATCTATTTAATCCCTGTGCAGGATCTTCATAGTGGCTTTTCCTATAACACCCCCCCCAAAAAAGAAAATCTTATGTAACATACATATTTAATACTTCTAGCAATCCAGCTAACTTCAGAGGATTAAACCACACACGTGTAAGAGCGCACAGTGTTTCATTCAGCACCATGCACATGGTAAACAAAATGCTGATGGAGCTACCAAGAAGCTTTAGGGTTTAAGGATCACCCGTCACACATTCATTTCTGGCTTTCAGTGGCATCAACCTACAAAGCAACTGCAGACTCATTGTAAAGTCCTTACATTTCTCAAGCAGAAACCTGTGTTATGCAAAAGGTGTGCAAACCCGAAGATAACAAGCTCCATGTCACTTTAAGACACTTTCACTCCACTCGGCTGTAATGAGTCAAGAAGTCTCAACTCTGCAAACGTCTCAAAGAGAATTCTTCATTAAAGCTCCAAAGCACCAGACCCAGTTACAGTAATGGTATTTTTTTACATTGTCTCATTGTGCCCTTAAGCTTCAACTTGGTTAAACAGTGCTCTGCTATTTTTCCATCACTGGCAATTGGCAAAGCTGTTACTGAGGTTATGAGTCTTAACAATTCTGTGGTGCTTTATTATGCTTCTCTTTCAATGGTTTTGATGTGTAGCAATCCTCATTTTGCCTCACAGGCCTTTCTTTTGTTAAGTCAGTGGTAATGCCATGCCCCGAATCTCATGGTTCTGTGGTTTTCTAGTGTTTTGACTTTGGGATTAGATTTTTTGTTATTCAGCTTTGACTTTTACTGCACTTCTAGTGCTCGCAGTTTTTTTGTTTTTGTGTTTTGTTCATTATTATGGTTAGACTGAGTTTTTGATTCATTCTGTTCATTTTAAACTTTAGTTCTCATTGTGATATTTAGTCTCCACTGTTGAGTTTGTGTGAAATACAGTGTGAATGTTGGATTCTTGTCCTTTTTTAACTTAAGCTTCACTTTCTAGTTTCAGTTTATTATTTATTATTTATTTATTTATTTATTGTTACCTCTGTGTTTCTGTTTCCTCCTATACGTATTGTGTTTTTGTGTCAGTGTCTTTGCCCTCCTGTATGACAGAATAATAGGGCTGCATTAAGAAAGAAAATATTATTGTTCATTCTCAGAAAAAAGGTGAAATGTGGAGATAAAAAATGTGGTTTTATGTCAGTTGCCACAGCTGTTATACCCTCCATAAAATGCCCCTTGTAGATGAGTCAGTAAAACAACTTGATCAGTTGTCTTATCGTGTCCTGTGATACATCATACATCCTCTTTATTGCACGAGGGTGTAACCATCGGCATCCTTTGTTGGCAATTTCACTTTCCTCAAATCCAGCCAGCTCTCTCTACTTTGTGTGGTTTTTCCTTCTGACCAGATGCAGCTTTCTGCATCATCTTTTCAATGTCGCTATACATATCACCACATTGTGTTTATGCGATGAAAGAGAAATAATTTCCTTGTAACTAAAACTGAATCTTAAGTATGATTGACTACCTCATCTACACAAGGCACTTTGTAGATGGTATAGAAGAAGTGGCAGTTGTTTGATTTGAAACGACAACATTAATCTTGAACTTTCAACTATATTCTCAAAATGAACTATTTTTTTCTCTTAATGTGGCCCCAATACATTGTGTTCCCTTTAATCTGGCATCTGCATTAGCGACTCAATCTGCTTGTCCATTTGTCTCTTATTTATTTCCTGTTTTACTTTGAAGGCTGATTTTCTTTCATGACTTGTCAGTCTTACTTCCTTCTTTATGTTTTCTCCTCATTCCCTCAGTCAGTTCCCAGTTCATTTACGGTCCTGTATTCCCTTTGTCAGCATACTAAACATTAATGTAGTTTAATAAAGGCAGAAAAATGTAAACCTGATATTCAGTAATAGTTCCTAAATGTACATTCAAAGTTCAGCTAAAAACGTATGCTCCAGAAGATAGGCCTATCAAACAGCAACACCT
>VOQK01028276.1:46978-62687 GCA_015052645.1 Benitochromis conjunctus
ACCTTTTCAGTGGGTCCAAAACATTGAATGAGGTTGGCCCATTTCACTAAAAATAATGTCCCAAGTGACAGTCAGAAGTTTTTTGAGTATCACATATGGAGAACCCAGCAGCAGCTAGAAGGCCTTACTGAAACACTTTTTAGATGCTTTTTCACTAGATCTTGCCGACAGGCATGCTGGTTAGCCAGAGGTGCAGGTTTGAATGTTTGTAGTATCCACAATCTGTCACACTGCAGATCATTTGGAGGACCCGGAAGATGGTCAACAGGTGGCAGCTCAGAGTTAGTGGACCTCTGACCATGACCACATAACACCACTGAGCAATTAGGCTCCAAGTGTGGCCTTTTACTAGGCCTTGCAACTTTGTCAGTTTGAGAACCATGACTGACTGTTTTCAAAGCAGACCGCTTTTGCTTTGACTGTGTTTCAACCAGTCAACAACAAGGTGGCCAGGTTTGTGGCAGAAGAAATATAGCTTTGCTTTGGATCTTGAAACCACACCTGTATCAGCTTTGTGAGCTGGCACACTCCTAGCTCTCCAAGATGTCGAGAATGACTGTTTCCGTTTGTAGGCCTCACAGTTTCCTATTAAACTGTGAGACATGAAAGAGAAGAAACATTTTCTTTCCGCCTTGGGATGAGACACAAGTACCTCACCTTTTACACTGGTTTTATGGGCTAGGGCAACTCATCAGCTAGTGTCTCGGTCTGCTGTAACAAGGAAACCTTTTGTTCATTAAGATATACTGCGATGCGCTCTGAGATGCAGTTCTTAAACTCCTCTACAAGTATTAATTCGCTCACCGAAGCAAGATCGGTAGCCTTACAGGCCATACACCACTGACCAAAAAGGATATACAGTATTTCTCCCTTGCCAAGTCCTCAGCTGACAATGAGAAACAAACTTCCTGAGCCTTGCCCACCAGCTTGCATTGAAGCAGAATGGCCCACGCATCCCGCGGCCAGTGCAAGGCTGTAGCTATCCGTTCAAATAACTCAAAGTAACTGTCCACCAAAGTGTCACGAAACACTGGAACCAGCCGACTATTTTTCCCTACATCAAACGCTGCCCCTGACTGTGGAATGGAGGCAGTAATAGGAAGGGAAACCTGCTGGAGTTCCAGCTGTCGTAGCTTGACAGTTGTCTCTGCTTCCAACCTTCCTGGCTCTGGCCAGCTCCACCTCTAAAGGCCTAAGTTCCAACTCCTTCTTCAGCTGAACCATTCACGATTCTCCCTCTCCAGCTGGAGACGAGCCAGACAAACTCTGAGCCTAGGATCCTGCTTTGAACCTAATGAGGACTTTATCGAGAGTGGCTCAAAATGAGGCAGTGTCATCGGCCTGTCCTCAGGCAGCCCCTGAGCAACAGGCATAGACACAGATGGAGCTACAGCTTGATCTGGCAACAGAGGAACATGCTGAGATGCTACACCATGCTCAGCCAAACCAGGTGAACCTGAAGACCTTTGCAAGGTAAAAATCCCCTTCTCCACCAAGCCAGATACCAGAGCAGCTTTTAGCACAGCTTTACGCAAAAAACTGTGGAGACACCAATCTCATAAAATGATGCCACCGCGGAGAGTGAACACCACACCCACACAAGGGTCATTTCAGGAGAAGGCCCTTTTAGGACTGTAACAGACCCTAATCATTTAAAGAACATACTGTTTTATAATCTACAAAACTGAAGTAATAATGCTTGTTGGAAACTTAATTCAGTGATGGAAAGTTCAAGATGTACTGTTACTGCTAACAGATGTGTACATAGTTCAGGACTTATAATATAGAAAATGGGAGGAAGTTTGTAAAATAAACCCTACGTATATATTTTTTGTTATTTATTATTAAATGTAACAGTCGTAGTTTAAGACTGTTTTGTCTGTTTATGCTGGTGTGTCCCTGATAGACTTTAGTATACTGAAACCTGCATTTTGAGTGCTCAGAAACCAAGGTTTTATTTCAGTGTATTTTTCACTTTGTAGAATCTGTTTGAAAAACAAAAATCCCATTATGGGTCTACATTTTCAAAAAAAGAAATCAGCTTTCGGTCACTGTTTCCACCCCAGTGAGGGAATACCCATCCTCTCTTCAACTGTCCCTGTACCTCTGGGTTTTACTTGAGAATCGCATTGTGCCTCTGTGCTGGGAGTCTCTTTTGCTGTATGTGAGGGGTTGACTTGATCAGCTGTGTAGCCCAGGGGAATGAACCGCTCTCCTCGCTGACCCATTTAAAAGCAACATGGCCGGCAGAGAAGTGAAAGTAGGACAGGAAAAACTTTCAAGTATGCTGCATGCAGGCAAACATACAGACACCGCACACTTATCTCCTCTACTCCCTCTGATCTGCAGTTTGTGCCAAAGATGAGCACATTGATTTTGCTCACTGTGTCTTTTCCAGTGCCTTTGTGCCTTAAGTGCAAACATAGTTTCATATAAGAGCACTACTGTCAAGAGATCAAGTCCCCTTTTGTTGTACAGAAAAATAACTTTCTACATCCCTCTGCGTGGTTCCCTGAGGGACTTGCCACTTGACAGCTCCCAGGAGGGCCGGTGTGACTCCATTTCGACAAAAGCCTACACCCAGGCAGTGCCATCTGTATAAAACTCCATTGTGCAAGGATACACTGACATTAGTTAAGAAAATACTTTCATAGGATTTCTGTCCTTTATAAGTACGTGCATACTGGGCAATACGTTTGTTAAGATGACGATAAACTCTCCTAGATTAGAGTGATGTAAATTCTCTCTCAGGCCACACAAAATGTGTTTTAACTGCTGAAGTCCCAGTGGGGGAAATAAAAAACACATTAAAATTACTGCTGCTGATGAAGGACTACTTTTTTTAGATACCTATCAGGAACTATTTATAGAGAATGTCTTCACACACTCCTGAAAAATTCAGCAGCACACCTTCTGGAACAGTGTGTTTCCTTGCAAAAATCCCCAGCCACTCCTGTGTGTTATGAGGAGGGAACAAACTCACTGCCCTCCTCAGACTCTTCTCCTTACACAACAGTCTTTCTGAAGTTCTCTGTTGCACCATTGCCACTCATTGTAAATCTACATATCTTGCTATAACACTTAGAAGAAAAACAAGGTACTTCTGGCTGCACTCTTGTGACAAGGGATCTCCACAGCAGGTAGATGTGTGTGTTTGATTTGTCCTTCCTAACGCAGCCCCAAAGGGGATTTGTGTCTCTGCCTGGAATCAAACTAGCAACCTTGCACATGGCAAGCAAATGTGTTCGACCACGGCAGTAGGCATCTGAATCACTGAATATTAGAATTATGGCTGAACTTTTTCATTCCCTTTGGTGCTTCTTATAATTTTAGTACTGTGCAATAAGTTCAGTCACACATATTGGTAAAGATTCATGTGTTTAATCTGCATATTTGCTGTAATTTGAAGAAATCTTGAAATTTGAAAGAAATTTGAGTGTTGGCATCCTGGTTACACAGGCGCACAGCAGTGCTTATGTTTTAAGGACTCCTGTGTTTATGGGGCAAAACTGTATGTGTTGTCTTTTGAGTTTTTGTATATTGCTGTACGCTTTACAGCAAGGCCTTTGTTTCCAGCAGGGAGCTGTATATTCACCCAAATGGTTACAGCCAGAGAGACTAAGAGAGATCAATGTGTGAGAAAGGGGGAATGTGAAAGATGTAAAAACACATAGATGGAGCTGTAACTCACCCACAAACTGCTACAAGCAAAAAGTTCGTGCTGAGGAAAGGTAAAACAAATAGAAGGAAGGGGAGAAAAGTGAGAGAAGTGGATGGAGGGATGAATAAGGGATGTACAAGGGAAGGAAAAGAAAAGTGCATAGTTTGGATGGTTGAGCATTTGAAGAAGAGATGGAGTAAGTAGACGTGAGGGTAAAAGCAACATAAAACTGCACAGGAACTGACAGGACAGGAATTGTGGAGAGAAGTAGCAATTAATTCAAAAGAGAGCAAACAAACGAACAGGGTGAAAAAAGAGAAGTGCATTTGATGTGTGTGTTTGAAATGGAGCGAGGCGCATACATAAAAAAAGACTCAAGTGACATCAGAGTGCGAGTGCTTGATTTGCAGTCTGTGAAGTCATTTCCACACTTGCTGTATTTTAGGAACAAAAACCACTGTTAGAAACCAAGCACGGGTTTATCAGCCTTCAGTCTCATCGCGCTAACAGAAGGATCTTAAAATGGCACTTGCCCCTCCTACCTCCCACCTCACTGAAGCTTGTGAGGCACTTGGCTTCAATTTACGTCATCTGCAGGTATTTAAAGAACCAACTGCGACAAGTCAAGTTAGCACGCGATGCCACAGACGTGCCTCTAGACGCGAACAGATACACAAAGCTAAGCGTTGAGCTTGAGCACTGAATGAAATGATTACTGTAGGTAAACAAAATGCATTTTGGGTAGCATTAAAAAGTACATACAGTACCTGCTTATGGTTTGAGAGTCAGGTCAAGTTCAGTGAAACAGTTTGTGATTTTAACAGGATGTGACGGATTCAGGACAGAACTACGTAAGCAGAGAAGTTTAAAGTCATTAAACTAACATGAACTAGTAGACCGAAAACTTTCATATATATTCAAATGTTAAAAGCATGCTAAATTTCTCATCATCATCGTCAGCATATTCATTGAGAATCAGGTTTATTCGTGATACAGTTTGGATCAACTTTCATTTTCAGTAATTCAGAACAGCATTTTTGAATTGGGCTTTTTTCTAATAGCGTTCAGCAGTCGTACAATAACCAGAATAATAAACGATCAAGAGAACACCTAAATATTTCTGAATGAAGACACAAAACAATTCCTTGACAAAAACATCAGTCACTATCATCCACTGTGCTGCATTTAGGAGTGTACAGTCAGTTCTTACAGAACTCCATGTAGTCCTGGGAAAAACTATGTACACCTCATGATTCAGTAATTGTAGAACCACCTTTGTCAGCAACAACTTGAAGCAACTGTTTTGTTTGTCACTTTTTTGGTATCTTACATTATTGCAGAGGAATTTTGGCCCACTCTTCATTGAGGTTTGCAGGTTTTTATTTATGCACAGCTCTCTTAAGATCCTGCCACAGCATTTCAATCAGGAAGAGGTCTGGACTTTATTGGGCCCTTGCAGCATCTTGTTTCTTTTCTTCTTCAGTCATTCTGTTGCAGATTTTCTGCTGTGCTTGGAATCATTGTCCTGTTGTATGACCTAATTTTGATCAGGCTTCAGCTGTTAGACAGATGGCCTCACATTTGACTCTAGAATCACTTTGGTATACAGATGAGTTCATGGTGGACTCAGTGGCTACAAGGTGCCCAGGTCCTGTGGCTGCAAAGCAAGCCCAAATCATCGTCTGTCCTGGACAACAGTCGATGATTTGTGTTGATATGCTGATAAATCAAGTACATTTTATTATAATCACCTGGCTGCTTCTTACCCTCTTATTTCCTACGGAAGCAGCAAGGGTGTACTTTTGTTCTTTTGCACATGACTGTATATTGAAAAGAGTTTAGAGAAGCAGGTGGCTTGTGTCATAATTTTAGTGACTAATTTAGCCTTTAATTTTCTGAGAAAGTAAAATAAGTCAACAACACAAGCAAAAGTAAAAGTTACTCGCTTTGCAATTTTCTAATTTCACGTTGAATGACTTCTTTAAGAAGATGAGTGGACTGAAATAAGTTATGAGCTCTGACTAAGTTAGCAGTAGATCTGGCAGGAAAATGGAAGGGAGACTAAAAGTAACTGTATCATATCTTTTTATATTCGCCTGGTAATTATGAGGTATGTTGTGAAAACATCTTCCAAAGATTTGCAAAGAACACTGTTACTGCAGAGGATTTTATGAGGCAATCAAGCAGTTTTAAGGTAAATCTAATAAATCTTTTATTTCCTTTCTGTAGCCATGAAAAATAACCAAAATAAAATGCAGTCTCAAAAGGGGAAAATAGTTTCCGCAAGTGAACACTGAATTTACACATAAAGCAGAACAATGATCAGGAAGTTGCCAGTTTGAGTCCCACCTGGGAAAATCTGGGTGGGCGAAAGAGGATGAAAAAAGAAGGCAGGGAGGATGAGATGAAAGGAACAGATGGAGAGGAGGAGGCTGGACAGAGGCTGGGAAAGGAAGAAGAGGAAAGAAAGAAGAAAGCACAGGATGGTGAGCCTTGTATTATTAATTGAAGGGAGATGTCTTGGAGTGCAGGAGCGAATCGTCTGTCCATTTGTAGCTCAGTCATTCCTCCTGCTGCTCTTATCCTCTATATTTCTTCTGACTTCATTCTAAATAAAGAAACATGACTCACTCTATCCTTATTTCCTTCCACTGATTCGTCTATTTCAAGCCTTAAAGTACATGTCTACATCCTTTAGTGCATGGGAGAGCCTCTGACTGGCATAAATTGTCAGAGATCAATTTTGACACTTTTCTAGCTGAATTCTTGGATGAAATGCAAAAATAGTAACTGTGCTGTAATCAGTTAACCATGAAAGAGTCAGATTTAAACAACAGCTACTAAACATAACTGACATAACATATTCTGTATTTCTTCCTTTCAACCCTGTCAGTAACATTATACAAAATTAATGCACAGTAGAATTATTTCATACATCAATAATATTTTTAAAAACTCAATAGTATTTTTCAGATCTGGTAGTTCCAGGAAAAAGAAATTGGCATAGACGCTCGTGGCAAATGTTAAAATATGTGGCTGAATATAATAAAACATATATACAAAAATTACAATGTTCACAAGTGCTCAATGTGTCCTCTTCTGGATGCACGGCACACTTTCATCCATATGAAAGTCAAACCCGCCCCATACTTTTGCGAGCATGTCTGGAGTCACAAAAGCCACTGCTGTGAAAGTGACCGTTATCATTGAATGGCTGCAAAATTAAAGTGCTTTGAAATAGGATAATTCCTTTTTGATGATACAGCCTGTATATTCATATTCATTTGACTCTGACTCTAAGCTCTGCACAAGATTTGCTATGTACCCAGACCTTGTATATGTGTACAAACGGCAAATAAAAGACTTTTTTACCTTATTTTTATACAGTGTTTGCTGTTGGTGTCAAAGTGCATGTGTGCCAGGAAAAGTCTCTGCTGTCCAAAAAACCCATTAAGAACAGAGGTGTTTTGCTACAGTGGTAGTGTGTTCGCATGTGTGGGATGGGTAAGTGTGTGTCTTGCACTACGGGTGTGGGCGTGGGTTGTCTGGCGCAGTGTGACATCTGCTTCTTCCTGTCTGGGATATTTTCATATGCTGACCAATAATTCAGCGGAACAAACCATAAATAAAAGTCGCTGTGACACACACAAACACACACACGTCAACTGGATTACATACCTTATGCTCTACCATGCACATTACTGCTTTCTTAACAATGTTTGTCACTTGTAATTAAACACACACATATGTCTGTGTGAATGCACAAAACACACACACACACACACACAGGTTGATGCGCTGACCAGAGCGCCACAGTGGATTATGCAGATGACGAGGATCACAAGAATCAATTTAGCGCTGTTGTGTGCTGTTGTGTCTGCAAGAGTTTCCTTTTCCAAGCATGCAAATCTAAATTGGACGTGGCCATCATTCTGCAGCAGAACACATTACTTTATGGCATTTATTTGTTTGGAGTTGACTAAATGACTAAATGTCAAACAATTAATGGGACATTATGCAGCTTCTGTCTTTTGTTAAAAGTTTTGTCGTGCTGTTTCCTCGCTCCATTACCTCCCCCCTCTCTGGGTGTCTACTCTCTGCTCATCATTTTACAGATTGTTATTCTCCATTTATTTTAACCAGTGGACCAGAGACGAGCGGGGGGGTGGCAATAAGTGGAGATAACAGGGAGCAGCTTGAGAAAAGAAAAAAGGTAAGGAGACTAAGAAGAAGAAGAAAAAAGATGAGCACATGAAACACTGTTATGTAAAATAAACATAAACCTACTCCGGGAACCTTAATGACCCGGCCAACAGTACAGACAGCAACCTTAACAATGGCCAAGTTTAGCTCTGTGGGGACTCCTCACACATGGGCATGCACATAACTACAGATGAGCACATGATGAGCAACTCAAGAAATTATCCACGTTAACCTTTAGGTCATTGTGGTGCACGCATGAAGCACGGGGATTTGTCCGACTGTGAGAGCCTGATCAAGACACCAGCAGCAGTCTGTGAGTCCTAATTGGAAACAAAGACAGTGATCCTAATGTGAATAGCAAGAGAATCATCAGCTTTTCAACTTCATACTTTAAGCTGTCAGTGTTTGGTTGCATGTTGTGCAATCGACATATTTTCCACACAACAGTAAAGTAACAAATAATTGCAAAGCACTCTTTGATGTCAGTTGGTTTTCATGTTTAATTCTGATATTTTTCAATCCGGCTGCGATTCACGTCATCATTGAAGGTCACTTCAATGATGACGTGACCTTCATGAGTCACCAAGAATCAAGATCAGTGTTGGGTGCTGTAATCATATGATAAGTTTGTGAAGATGTTTTGGGTGGTTGTAGCTCAGTGGGTACAGCAAGTAGTCTACTTGTTGGAAGGTTAGTAGTTCAATCCCTGACTGCATGCCAAATATCTTCAGGCAAGATACTTAACCCAAGTTGCTCTCTGTTGGAGTGTGAATGTTAAATAGAAAGTACTATAGTGCTTGTATAAATGGGTGAATAAGGCATGCTGCATAAAGTGCTTTGAGTACTCAAGTAGAGTAGAAAAGCACTATGCAGACCGTTTACCAATAGAAAATAACCTGACAGTAAAGTACAAACTGCCTCTACGGGTTCATCTATGACTTCTGATTTCTGCAAATGCAACATGTTCCATTAAGCTGGTAGCAGGAGACCCGGAGCTGTGTCTCAATATGCGTACTTGTGTGTACTTGCGTTCTCGTGGACTCGTTACATCAGTCACATCAGTACTCCGACTGATGTGCCGTCATCAGTCGGAGTACTGTCCCAATTCAAAGTACGCATCAAGCTGAGAACACGAAAAATTCCCAGATGTGTTCTCGCTCCGCCCATTTTATCGAGCATGCATCGGTGGTGACTTGTGTGTACTTGGTATAGCTAAATATCCCAGCATGCATTTCGTCCAAAACTCAAATGCAGCAATGGCGGAGAACCGCGGCCAGACTGATGCTCAAGTTAAATGTATGCTGACCAAGAAAAAGTAACCAGAGTCATCACAACTCATCCTGCGCTCTACATCATGTTTTTCCTTGTATACTCATATCTTTTCTTTTTTGCTTGCTTGCTTTTTGCACTTGAGTATTTTCATCCACTTTGACCGTCTACTGTGTCCTATTTAGTGATTTAGTATCATCATGTCTTGTTATTTCTCCTTTCCTAGCGAGTGTTTCTAGTGTTCTTCTTATTAGGACAAGGATGTGTGGCTTATGTGAGGTTTAAAACAAGTTTAATAATTGCTAAATACATGGCGATGCATCATAATGATTAACAGTGGTCCGCGCATAGTTTCATGAACAGTAATGCAAACCTAATTCAGTATAAAGAAAAAAGATAACGTTTTTTAAAATTAACCAAAATTTCATCTGTTGTTTTAAATGGCATTAATAGGTGCGTTGTGTGAGGAAGGGCACTCAATTTAAATCTTTGTCAAATCAAAATATGTGGGTCCATCCACTGTGGCAACCCCTTGAAAATAAGAAAGTACCCCTTCTTTCTTGTTGGCCTTTGTGTGGAAGTAAGAAAGGAGGTGTGGAAGGACTTCATCATGAGACTTAAGCAGAAGCATCTAAGCTTACAATGTACATCGCAATAGTACTTGCAAGGTTAAGCACTCTCATGACGACACTATACACACAAACACAAAATACACATACTGAAGCACCGCAGACAGACATGCACAGGCAGACGAAGTGTGTGATTTTGAATACTTTCCCTGCACTGACACCACATGTGCACAAACACAACTCTGCAGATTAAATGTCACAATCCCTAATCAGTTCTCTTCAGATGTGCACTTGCCCACAAACACAAATGTGACCTCACACACACATATTTAGACACACAGTCAGGTGGATGGGGTGCTGTTGTCCTAGTAATTGTTTCGACGGCAGTGGCGACAGCCGAAAAAGTCTGAATGACAGACTGGACAGTGAAATAACCTCATTCACTCATTCACTAACACCTGGTCTATGAGCAGTGTATGTGTGTGGGTGTGGGTGTCATCACGAGGAGACTGTTGAGACTGGAGACAAAGCTACTCATTAGTATTTTTCATGATGAAGTAAGTGATTTGGAATAGAGAGTCTTGGAAAGCGGGTGAGGGCTGGAAGGAAGGAAGTTTGCAGAAATGCAAAGTAAGAAGGGGGAAAGACGAGGCCTGTGTGAGGCAGGGATTAAGTTGAGAAGGCTAAACCGTGTGACTTCTTACTTTTCTGTTTCAGTAGACACTGCCTCCCCCTTACATTTTTCATCTCTCTGGCTATTTATATATGTAAAAAAAACTATCTGAATTATTGATAAGTCAAATGAGCGTGACCTCCATGTTCCTCTATCCCACAGTGTTCCTGTCTTTCTCGAACTCATCTGAAGTGCTATGTCAGATGCTTTCATTTTTTTAGTAAAGGCGAAAGGTTTTATTTTGTTTTGTACAGTAGTTATAGTTAAATACATGGTAAAGAGAATAGTGGCTTGTTCAATAAATGACTCAAGCAGACATTTGTGTTATTTAACAACAGGACTTTTTACATTCACCCCTAGATTATGGACTTATCTAAAGAGGTTGTAGCTTTGTTTAGGTTTTTATGATCTCATTCCACATTATAATCCGATAAACTATATTGCCAAAGGTATTCTCTCTCCAATGCAAATTATTGAATTCAGCTGTTCCAATCACTTCCATGGCCACAGGTGTATAAAATCAATCACCTAGTCATGGAGACTGCTTTAACAAGCATTTGTGAAAGAATCGGTCGCTCAGTGAATTCCAGTGTGACTTAATAGGGTCCCACCTGTCCAACAAGTCCAGTCGTGAAGGTTTCCTCACTACTAAATATTTCACAGTCAACTGTTAGTTGTATTATAACAAAGTGGAACGACACCACCAAGTTTGGTGGGGGGGGGATTGTGATGTGGGGTTGTTTTTCAGATGTTGGGCTTGGCCCCTTACTTCCATTTAAAGGAACTCTTAATGCTTCAGCATACCAAAATATTTTGGACAATTTCAGGATCCCAACTTTGTGGGAACAGTTTGGGGATGGCCTCTGCTGTTGCTGTTCCAGCATGACTGCACACTACTGCACAAAGCAAGGTTCATAAAGACATGGTGAGCGAGTTTGGTGTGGAAGAACTTGACTGGCCTGCACAGAGTCCTGACCTCAACCCAACGTAACACCTTTGGGATCAATAAGAGCAGAGACTGTGAGCCAGGCCCTCTCGTCCAACATCACTGTCTGACCTCACAAATGTGCTTCTGGAACAATGGCCAAAAATTCCCATAAACACTCCTAAACCTTGTGGAAAACCTTCTCAGAAGAGTTGAAGCTGTTATAGCTCCAGAGGGCGGGCTGACATCATATTAAACCCTATGGATTAAGAATTGAATGTCACTCAAGTTCATATGTGTGTGAAGGCAGATGAGTGAATACTTTGGCAATATAGTGTGTCAATATGCTTATTAGTTGAAGTGGCATCTTAATTGATCAAATAGGATACCTCCCAGCAGAGACCAAAGACTTGCATGTTTCCTGTTTATATTAGCAACAACTTGGTAGTTGTTCTTTTGCTTGGTGTGCTTCTGCACGGATCTATCGCTTTAAACTGTGGTGACACTCTTGTGACCTATGATGTAATAAAATTATGTTCCAGCCCAAAATTTCATTATGCTGTTCTGATATAATCTGGAATTTTTACACATATAGGACTTGTTTGTCAGATACATGTATTAAGTAAATCACAAAAAGTTAAGATAAACTGTAAAAACCTGCAAAGTCAGCCTGGAGTGAGCTGATGGGAATCGTTATCAGGTATAAAAATGACTGTACGTGCACTTCATCTGTGTTATCATCACTTCTTTGCTGGCTTCTCTCCTTGTCCCTCTTTGCTTCACTTGCTTGATTTATTGCCTTCTTCTTTGTTCTACTGTTCTAATTACTGGTTTTTGCATGTGTGTGTGCGTGTGTGCACTAGTGCCTGTCTTCCCTCTGGACTAAAAGGTACACATGATTCAGATCTACATGTCTGGTTTCCTCTCACCTGCTGTCAAGCTCTCTAACTGTTTGCACCATTGCTCTGTTCTTTGTCCCACTTTATTCTTTTTCCTTTTTATTCCTCCTTTGTTTCTATGAATGTCTCTTCATCCATCTCAGTTCCACCTTGAGTTCCTTTTTTACATTTTTCTAAGAATTTCTCTCCATTAATAACCTACCTTTTTTCCATTTCTATTTCTAATTTTTTTCTGTATGCTTATAATGATTAATGTTCATGATGATGCCCATCTTCTCTCCTCATAACTGCCTTTTTGTAGAGAGCTCAGAAGTTAGTAGAATATGCTGTCACCGTCATCTTTGACTCTAATTGGCCTAAAGAAATAATTTCATAGGGTTGTTATATTACTTTTCTACTCCTTCTCTCTGTGTCCACCTTCTCCTTTCTCATTTTATGCACTTTTTAGGACCTGCAGGCCTTAAAAACACACATCGACTTGCAATCTACAGATAGTAAGTCCAAGTAAGTCCATTTATGAATAAGCATAACACCTTCAACAATATGACCCATTCCTTCTTGTTACTTTGTTAGTGTGTATTTATCACTGTCCTGAATACTGTAGTAAAGGCTCTTATATATAGCCCTGTGTTATATCTAGGTCTATTATGAGGCAAGCACTTCACAGTACTGAAAAGTACTAAAGACCCTGGAGGTATTAGGCTGCCTCAAAGTAAGTATACCATGAGTCTCTGTAAATCTGCCAGACTCACTGATGTCAATGCATCCTTGCTTATATTCTTTCATGCATTTCCTTCATCAGTCCTTCTTCCTTTCATTCTGACTTCCTTCTCTGCTTTACTACTTACCTTCTAAACTCTTACCTCCCCTTCTCCTTCCATTCCTTAAATTATTCTTCTGCAACATTTGTTCCTTATCTTTTCCTTCTTCCTTCATTTCCAACTTCCTGAAATACTTACCATCTTTTCTTTTCTCTTGCTCTCTCTCCTCTTTTCAACTCTAAGCCTGCACTGGATCGATAAAAGGGGAGGTGAGAGGGTGGTTGGCCTTTACGCTTGTTTCTTTATACCATGAGCTGAGGTACTTTGGGAGACACAAAGACAGCGAAACAGAAAAGGATGTCCATGTTTTGTGATTATGGGTCTCCTAGGAACAGTCTTTTCTCTCCTCTTGTGTTTTGTCTTCGACACCTAGCTCATTGTATTTCTACATATTATTTCATATTTCATTCATTTTAATTCATCGACATGTGCACAACAGTTCATCAAAGCTGACATTAAGAAAAGAAAGAGATCGAGGGGCGCTAATGTCACAGTGGATTAAAATACAGATACATAAAAACTCCTGAATGTTGTTGTGAATCTCACTACTGTACATGTAGATGTTTCTGTGTTCCAATTAGTATGATTACTAATCTTTGTTGAGAAAAGTGGGGTAAATACAGGGCTACCATCGCCCAGCGGGATGGCAGAGAGAGGCAAAGAAGTGGCACTTAATTTAGATAACGAGATAACACATTAACTAAAGAATGAACTTCTGAATAATTTTCAAAATTTTTGTTTGCTGCAAATTTATGAAATGAAACAAAACCAAGTTCAATTAGAGTTGAATACAAAGGTGAAAGGGGCATATACTAACAGTACAAGCTGTGCACACACAGTTTGGTCAGTATACCCTTCGAAGTAGGCTACTGGGCAACGCTGCTACATTTTCAGCATGGATCCTACTTTAAGACTGTTCCCTGTTGGAACCTGAACACTTGTGCAGCTTAATGTATTTTTTAATGTATTTTATTTATTTGTAAGCTAAGTTTTAACATTATCAGATTTTCTTTACTGTGTGTCCAGGTCACACTCCTGACCTCATGTTCTACCTTTGGCCATTTCAGACTGTGTCCAGATCCATTGTGCTGCTAACACAACTTCAGAACTTGCAAAACACCTGCAGACAGCATGCTAATGCTAAGCTAGCCAAGAACCGAAGGTGACGTTAAAGCTGAGCGAAAGCCGACCGCAGCCCAGCAGCCAGCTCTGACCTTAACAGATAACAAACTGATGAGCAGTCAGGCTGCAGCCTCCGTTTCTACCTGTTCATGTTTCTACAGTAGAATCACCATGATGATAACTTTAAAGTCTCTTTGTGCCGGTTTTCATCTTTGCTCTTTGCCTAAGATAGAGATTTGTGTCTGTGTGTGGGGCTGTAGCCTCAGGTTTATATTGTTAAATGGTAATTATGAGACAGTGTGCTTCAGGTCATTTTCCAAAGAAAACTTTCTCCTAGGAGTAATTAAGTAGCGTATTGCATTACTTTTAAGAAAATGTTTTGTGCAATATATGTAATACATTACTTTTTTGAGTAACAACCCAAAGACTGGTCACAACAAAAACGGGAAGTACCTCCAACACGCACAAACATTTGACCACACAGCATGGAAATTATTTGCATGAATGTAATGTCTTTGATATGCTGCTTAATGATGGTGGTGACTCTCAAAGCAAACCTAATTTGAATTGATAAGTGGTATCAATAATGAAATCAAATCTGTACATTTTTATTCCATTCACTTCACTAACAAAGCATAATCTCAGGGGAGGCAATGGAGCATTTTGTGATGTACACAAATTCCAGGCTTCAGGCAGTCACTGACTGCAAAGGATCTTCATTCAAGTATTAAAAACAATTATGTTGTTTTTGAGCCTCAGAAAATAGACACCTGTGTATCAAAATCAGTATCATTGCTAAATAGTTAATGCAAAAAAATTTAAAACCCATTGCATAAATTTGCTCTTTAGTCCTATCTCCAAATATTTATGGCTGTAACTGTATATGTAAATATACAGCACATCCAAAAAATAAAAATGGAAAGTAGGGAGTTAGGGATTAAAACAAGACACGGAAAAATCTAGAAGAAGTAAAGAAAAACTCATAAATAAATAAAATAAATGAAAGCAGGACGGCCATCTAAATTTAGACAAATGTAGCAGGTGCAGGATGATGGAAATGAAGAAACAAAACAATAACTTCATTATATTTTATAAAAATGTAAAATGAAAACCTGAGTGAAAAAATAAGCTTTTAAAACAGATGATGATAAAGAATAAGGCTTAAGAAAAATCTATATTTTTGAGAGAAACCTGAAACACGAGTTGCACATCTAACTGCATCCCCACAGTGAAGAGCAGGGGTCTCAAACTCCAGTCCTCAAGGGCCGGTGTCCTGCAACTTTTTCATGTGTCCCTGTTGCAACACACCTGAATACAATTAGTAGGTCATTAGAAAGAGTATAGAACTTGACTGCATGCTGAAGTGGCAACCCCTAACCCTACTCAAGTAAATGTGTTTGGAAAAATGTACTTCTAAAAGTACTTTTATTGCACCATGTTCATACACTCATGAGCTGCTGTAACATGAATCAAATGGCTGTATTGCCACCTCAGCATGCAGTCAAGTTCGATAGTCTTGCTAATAACCTACTAATTGTTTTCAGGTGTGTTGCAACAGGGACACATG
>VOQK01028278.1:0-24124 GCA_015052645.1 Benitochromis conjunctus
TTTGCTGAAAAGCAAACAGCATTTCCTCATTTAGATATTTTGTTATAAAGTTAGAGTTTGAATGATTTAAACCGCCTGGGTCATAGGCGTCCATTCTGTTGCTGTGGCCTTGTCACAGTGCCGTCTCTTGGCTGCTGCTACCGTTTATTTTTCCCCTAATCACTACAGCCTCTAAAACTTTAGCCCTTCAGTCACACACCACGCTGTCCAGGCTCGAGAAGATTCATAGCAGCCCAGATAACATATACGCACACTCACATGTATGTATAGCATGTCTTAGCCTCTTGGCCTCTTGCCCACCTGCTATCTCAGCAAAGGTATGTGTGTCTGCGTGTGTGTGATAAGTGAAGGAGAGTAGAAGTTCAACTCTAATCAGCAGCCGTCCTCCACTAATGGCTCTCTTCACCGACCACTCTGCACAGCGCCACATCTCCACAACAAACACGCACCCTCTTCACTAACACCAGACAGGCCTACTCCATCCAGACGTGCCCCTACACATCTACACACTAATGCTGGCGCACTCACCCTGACCATACATATACATAAGATATGCCCTACCTATCGCCAGCACCACTACATGTGGTGTTTTTGTCAGTCAGTGAGGAGTACAGTGCCGTCTAAAGACACTCAAAAACTGTTTACCAGGCTAAGTAGTGTTTTTAGGAGACACACTTACATGCAGTTTATACATTCACTCTGTATACATCAGGGCAGGCAATGTAAGTTGATTAAAAGTGGGATGGTGAAAGCCTTGTCTAAAATGCAGAATCTATTTGTTCAGCTTTGTAGAATATTCACATGCAAAATCTCTTTTTTGGCCTATAAATCCTGTGGTTTCTAACACAGTCAGCGACATAAAAATGTATGAATGTGCAGCTGAGAATGTTAATGCTCCAGACATAAAGGAATCCGGTTTGTGGGCAAGTTAATCAGTCAATAAAATAACTTAAAATACAAACGAGAGTTAAAATAAAGATAAGAAAAATGACTAAAGAGAGAACGCTGCAATCTTAACTTCACTTTCCTTTAACATATCTCATGGTATATATCACTGACCACTTGTTATGAAGTGCTTCAGTGTATTGCTCATAGTTCACATGTGGGTTTAAGATGCTGTTAAATGGTTAAAATGTTTATAACCATATAAAAATATGAGGAGCTGAGATGAAAAATCCAGCAGTAATTGGCTCGATGATCTGCTTCGTCTGTGAGAGTCATAAATACTTGCTTTTCTAAAAGGTCAGATGGTGCATTGCTTTGAACTGTGTGATAACATTATGTCTTTTACTTTCATATCGGATGATCAAGCGATGCTAAAGCAGATAAGAAACAGCGTGCTGCAGCGCCTTTTCTTGAGCTGCCTCTTAGTCTTGCTTTGTTAAAAAGCTTTCTAACAGAGCTATGACCTGGAAGTGTCTATTTGACCTCAGCTTAAGTACTGCCATAAAGTCTGCGACCTCTGATAGTTTACTTGTACAACTGATCTTTTTTGTTTCCCACATTGAAGGTGATGTATTCGGACTAGAGCTACTTGGACATTTCCAGTCGAGCATCTGTGGGATGTGCTGGACAGAAACGTCTGATACAGATTAAAGGATCTTTTGCTGACATGTTATTGCCAGACATCACAGCACACCATCGGGGGTCAAGTGGAGTCCATGCCTCGACAGGTCCGGGCTATTTTGGCAGCAGAAAAGGAGACCAACACAATATTAGACAGGTGGTCATAATTTTATGCCTGAACGGTGTATGTTGGTGAGACGGTGGCATGATTAGCAAGGCGTATCCTTTAACTGTAATGCTGCAATGCACAGACACAAAAAAACAGCCAGTTAATACTGAGAGCCCAAGCTGACAGCAGAATTTCAATTACCAAACCTGCAACTCAAACTTCTTGGACAAGCTGTACCTTCCAGGAAGTCGTAATATTTGTTAGATTATTCAATTTGAAATGCTTCAAAAGGCAATGGCATTATTAACAAGAGAGCTTCAGGTCGTTGATTCATATGAGCAGAAATGAGGCTTAGCAGATAGGCTACAGCTCCCCGTGTTGGAACAGCAGTCAGTCAAAGCAGCCATTACTGATTTGATTTTAAAGCTGGGGAAGTTGTGGCTTAGTTCACGTACACGATTAATAGAGACGAGACAAATGGATGGTTTTAACAAGTGTTTTTACCACCACGCAATCAACGAACGCGACCAAAGTACGTCTAGAAATTTCACACGTAGAGAAAAGCACACACGGGGAGTTATTTTAGTTCCTCGCCATTGTTTATAGAGTGATAGAGAAGAGATTGTGCTGGGTGAAAACTGCATTAGATAATCCCTGAAGCAAGCCCAAACTGTAACAATAACAGAGCTATCATCACCAAAACTATTTCCTACACACGCACACTGCGCACACACTCACTAAGACGCGCACACACACTCAGGTCCCCGTCCACAGTCAGATTAGTGTGGGAATGTTTGTGCCAGCAGCGAGCGTCTTGTGCTGTGTTGATGTTGTGATTATGGGGGGTGGGGGGGGGGTGTTTAAGGTTGAGGATGACTCATCTGACATACACACACGCTCACGTACACACGCCGCGCACTCACAGTAATCTAGATAAAGATCATCACTCACTCGGCCTCTCCTTCCTCCCTCTCGTCCTCTGACAATGCTTACAGCTCGCCAGGATTTATGCTCACCATTTCACCGCTTTAAACATCTTTATATAAACGCTTTAATCCTAAACGCCGCTCCAGGAGGAAAAATAACAGTGCTAGCAGAGACGGCAAATTAATTGAAACCGTTATCGGAGCCAGTTTTAAAGTGGTATTTTGTCTTGCCGTTGTATGTGCATTTCATTAGGACCGGCTAAATTCATGACGGGCCGGGGGCAAATTTGGGGTCGCTGCACAGAGCGAAAGGCAAATGCTTCCGTTTGTTTTCCGTCGCCACACGTCTGTCTCGTTTAGTTTCCGAACCCAGGAGGCAATATTATATTCACGGACACATCTAATCTGTGCCAGCTGATCATACTTGTGATTAATGCGTTTTTTGCTTATGCGGTTCACATCCTAACTTTGCGTTACACCAGCTAATGTTCTCTTTTTGCTGCACACCTATGTATGTGAGCAGCACGGTGGTTAGCACTGTTGCTTCACAGCAAGAAGGTCCTGAGTTCAATTCCACCATCAGGCCGGGGTCTTTCTGTGTGGAGTTTGCTTGTTTGCGTGGGTTCTCCCTGGGTACTCCGGCTCCCTCCCACAGTCCAAAGACATGCACTATAGAGGATAGGTTAATTGGAAACACTAAATTGCCCATAGGTGTGAATGTGAGTGGGAATGGTTGTCTGTGTATATGTGTTAGCCTTGTGACAGACTGGCGACCTGTCCAGGGTGTATCCCGCCTCTCGCCCCAAGATGGGATAGGTTCCAGCGCCCCCCCCCGACCCTGAAAAGGATAAGCGAATGGATGGATGGACCTATGTATGTGTTTGACTCCCACTGGGTCAGTACTTCTCTCTGTCACGGTCTCAGGGTTTGCTTTGACAAATGATTCTCTTCTCAAAAGACTCAGGCCTTATTGTAATGCAGAGCAGTACACGTGGACTTTGTGCTCACCAACAAAGGTTCCCTGGATGGTGGATGAACTGTGTTGTGATACTTTTGTACGTTTTGTGTTTATCAAACTTTTCGCTCCTATTATTAGCATCAAGTACTCAGTTGGAACCCCATATTTGGTATTTGTACCAGTCCCATCCACTGTTGCTGCTGCTTTTCCCCTTTCCTAGCGCTGCGTCACATACAGCTGAAACTGCAGGCCGAGGTCACGTACAGGACCACATTAGTCACAACACTGTGCGCATCTTGAAATCAGACCCATGAGAATGAAGCAGCGATTATTATATTACCACAGGATTCATACGAGACGCGGCGTAGAAATCTGTCTTCGGCTGGTTGACATCTACAGACCTTTAAAATTTTGCAATTGTATCTCGCATTCTCTTGATCGCATTGTCCCGAGCCAGTCAGACATTATGACAGTTCCTGCTTTGACAGTTGGACCACACTTTTCCATTATCACATCCACAGGCACACTAAAAGCCTCCCAACAGTTAAACCAATCATGCCATCATGACCGGTAATCACTATTGCTTCTCCTTAAGAAGCATTCAAGGAGATGCCAGGTGGAGGAATGATAGGCAGACAGATGGTCGGGAAGTCCGAGTCCCAAGCAGTGGGACAGTCCTAAGGGAGAGATTTGTTCTGCACTCCTCTGCTACGCTTCACTCTCCCTCTTTTTTCCCCTGCCTTCTCCCTCTTTTTGACTTCACTTTCTGGCCTGTGATTTGTTTCATTCCCTTCTTATGTTATCTGTTGCTCACCTCACAGGGGTAGTGGATACAAGGATGGACAGTGTGTATACACCACCCTCGAGTGTAGCATCATATTCACGCCGCCGTGGCTGAGAGCGTGTGTGTCTGTGTGCGCCGTGGGCACAGGAGAGATGTGTGCATGTGTGTGTGTGTGTGGGGTCTTTGAGAAAAAGAAAGGACCAACAGGACAAAGAGCTGGCATGAAGGCGAGCATGGCTTCTCTCCATATTCACGAGACAATTTTACTATCTTTCCTGTTGACAGCAACTATCGAAGCACCCGGGGAGTAAAAGCCTCGCTTGGAGAAAATCCTCCCGCTACAAATGTAGTTTGTAGCCCACACAAAGTGAACGTCATTTTTTTTTTTCCCCCAGCATAAAGAGAGAACAGCTCGGCGCAGTAATCCGCCTTTCTGGTGGCAGCCATTTTAGAGGCTCGTCTCGTCGTGGTGGCATTGTGGTGCAGTCCCAGTTGATTAACATGTTGTCAGTAGCTGTGGCTGTGCGTCTCTGCTTCTCTCTAAGCCACTGTGCAAAGACAAGACACAAAATTGAGTAATATATGACTTTGGAGACCTGTGATTGGTTAGAATGGGGGACTTTATTGCATGTTGTGAATACAGCGCATATGGTTCTGATTTTGGCTACCTTTCTTTTTTTTCCCCCGAGCCGTAGCACAGACGCAGACATCCAGCCGCACACATGCAGATCCATGCAGACAAACACGGAGAAATATGCATCCTAAACACGCACACACAATAATAAGCATTGTATATAAGATGACTTTATGCACCGATCCGTACCCTTTGCCATTCTGACCACACTTCCTGATGGCTAATCTTGCGGTTAATTGCCAGGCATGATCAGTGTGCCATTACTGAGGTTCCTTGATTGTGTATCACGCGCTGGTCATGGGCTCATTACTGTAATAGACCTGCACTGACTACTATAGGTTACAACTGAGGAACCAGGATCTTACTGCTCTATTTAATGGCTTGTGACATGTCTTTGTTGGGATATTCAAAACTCAGGACTGCGGTGGCCTGAAGCTTGTTGTGGTCCCCCAGAGGAAGTGCAGGCTTTGATTCTGAATGTTGTTAAGGGTTACAAACATATGAATGCTGTTCATAATTAAGGAGCTGACACTGCCAAATGATACAGTTGACTTAAATTATTGATGAGAGTCAAGCATACATGAAGTGAGGCGGTAAAGAGGATGTAATGTGGAAAAAAAGAAGATAAATTGGCGAACTGGAGACAAATGACATATCGTGAAGCTGCCAGGAAGCTACTGAGTAGGAAGATTTATGGAAATAATTAATGCAGTCAGCAGCCGTCGGAAGATGGTTTGGAGACGAGCAGGTCGTATGGTTACTTAAGAGTTGAGTGCATCCACAAGGAAACAAATGTAATCTAGTTCATATCCGAAGACTGTACATTTGATAACCCAGTGAGGTCTAAGCCATCACTAACTGAAGCCACAACCCTAACCCTCTGTATTGGAGAACAGCAAAAAATGCCTTTTCTTGGATAAACTCTAAATGTTTTTTGGGCATGGTAGTTATAATTACTACTCTTTTTTTCAGTCTCCTGTTTGCCAAGACTTGGCCATCAATTTTAAAAGGACAAAAATGAGATATTCTGTTCTCTTAGGGTTTGGTTTGGCAATCGTCACCAGTGATGACTTAGACCTTACAGAGTTCATTTCTTTACCTACGTGCATTTGATATCGAACAGTTCTGGGGAACATGTTCGATGATATTGTACGTTTAATACCTGAATTTTGAGTAAAAATGAAAAAGACTTTCTTTTCCCAAGGGATGCTAAACCGAAGGCACGCACTTCCTGTGTTGAGAGGTATAGCAGTGGAATGTCAAAGTAAAAGTCAAAGTAAAACGTTTACACATCTCAATTTTTATCAATTTATTCTTAATGAAGCCTGTTGGCCTTCATTAGATCTGTGGTTGCTATATAGTATATGGTTTTATGAAAATACTTTAGTTTTGGCAGCTGTGCTTAGAGAATGTGGAACTGAATTAGTTAAATGTTGGAAAAGAGTTTTTGTTAAGATTAAATAAGATTGAACTGATCACTGAGTTACAGTCCAACTCCGATGAGGGTTACAACAGGTCATGATGATGGTAGATAAGAGGCTGCAGGTTTGTGACAGGTTGGCGTAGGAACAATTCTCAGCGTGCACCACCCAGACCTCCACAATCACAACCACAATGACAATACTGGAATTCTAAGCTGTGCTATCAAACAATATAAATGTAATGCTAAGTAATACCTGAGTATTGGCATTTTAATACTGTCTTTGCCTTTACCATTGGTGCAGTCATTATATTTTAGTTTCCACGTTATTATATTCCAAGTATCATCAGCATTTACTGCCTGTTAAACTCTGAGGATTCACTTTCTTTGCCAACATAAAACAAGTTCATGTTTTTAAAAAGGAAAATGATACAATAGGGACAAAAATATTGGAGGTATGTCCTCCAATGAAAACATCCTCTTGCTTTGACCCAATAAGTTCCATGGATAGTCCTGAAAGACAAAAACATAATGCTGGACTCGTTCTCCGAGTCACTGAGTAGTCACTATTGCAGTCAAAGCCAACAGGGGAAGGACACAGTGAGCTTTACACGTATGTAAAGGCATGGTGCCCACCTAAACCGCTGAGAGAATTGGCTTTAAGGCAATGGCAAAAGCACTGCATTCACAGTACGCAATGCCAAGCCACAAACACTTCACACAAAACAAAATCTTGAACTTGTACAGCAGCTGTCGTGAGAAAGAGAAGCAAATGGCACCCAGACACACAAACTCACACATAGCATCAGCTGTGCAGTTTGATAACTTCCACAAACTTGTATAAGTGTCCTCACAACCACAATGAATCGATACCTTCAAATACAAGCAATGCATAATTACTTTTGCAGAATCTTTTATAGCTTTTCAAGCTCATTGCATATACTTTTACTGTAAATAATACTGTAAATGTTCCATAACTATGAAGGGTTGACATTCACTGGTCTGTATTAGGCTCCTCGGACACATGACACCCATCTGCTGTTGGACTCTCACTGAACTAAATGAACAGTCTTTTTTTTTGTTACCATGTGGCAGAAAGAAAAGTGACTAAATCCAAAAGTTGCTAATATTGTAAACTGTCAGCTAAACATTATCAATAACATTATTAGCTAAAGTATCAGATAAATCACTGGATAGAGAAAGTATTTTATTTAGTTTTAACAACTCAGGTGATAGTAATAAATAACCATTTTAACTGTAGGTGATGTATGGTGAATGGATAAATGTATCGTATACCAAATTAATAAGCTGTTGAAATGGTTAGTTAAACACATTAAAACATAGCTGAAAGTGTAGCAAAGATGAATAAAATAGCTTATGTAACTTTTTGAAATACGTAGCTAAATGTAACATATGAACAATAGAAACTAATAGATAACATTTTAAAAAGACAGTTAAATGAGGTCAAGCTGTATAAACTGTTGGTCTAACATGGTTAGCTAAAAGTTGTGTAGCTACTAATATTAACAAACAACCCCAAAAAACTGGTTCGAATAGTTGGCTGATATAGATACTGCAAACAAACACAGTCATCAAAATATACTCAATTCTACTTCCTAAAGACAAATAGTTACATACTTGTAACTAAAATGACCTAGCATTAAATTCTTTTTTAGTATTAAATATATCAAGAAAGCCAAAAGAAAACCATGATAAAATGGTAACTGCCAAACAGCAAAGCGTGATGCACAAAAAGTTATATTATTAAGATGAAATATAACAGTGTTTGAAAAAAGTATCTGAAAAACTACATAAATGCTGGAGTTGCCAAATCAATAAATGCATGAAATAGTTAAAAGAGACATATACATGGTATGTAGGCTACATGTCCCTACAGCTTTATTTTAACTAAACTAGCCGTTTCGGCTGTGTTTCACTGATGTTTTGTCCACAGCTGAAGTGTAAAAATCCAATTGTTGTAATATTAGGCATATGCGGTATTGGTAAATAGCAACTACTTAAGAAACAGTTTAAATAACATATTTGAAAGACACTTTAGTTTTCTGGCAGGACTGCTGGGGCTTGTCTGAGAGGGAAAAAACTGTGTAGCACATCAAACCAACTCAACAGCACAGGCGCTCAGGAGAAGGTTCAGGTGTTGGTAGAGTACTTGCTACCAACTCTTTGAAAACAACAGAGGGTGGTAAACTAGGTCAACAATACACGCACACAAACACCTTAATTCATGAATTATTCATCTCTGCCTCTTACATTTAAAAGGAAAGTTTTTGTTTACACGACACCTGATTAGCCTCAGTGGGGTTGAATTATTGGCAGGGGAAACTGTCGCTGTGCTCATTTAATAATGTCTCACACAACAATGTTCCTGTGACTGATGGATTTACTTTTTCCACATTTCCTGTCAAATATCAAAGCTGCAAACACAGTCAATATGATCTCTGCCAGACTTTACAACACTTCCAAAGAAAAAAAAAGTGTTAGGCTGTATTAGATCCAAACATTTTTTCTTTATCGTCCTACTACAAAGTTATGAATAACTCTCAAGCGTCTCTACGTTTTAATAATTTAAAACGGAGACAAAAAAAGTTTGCTAATTTCACATATTTATGGTTTGCTATTGTGACCTATTGTATATCCATTTTTATTACTGTGGACTATGTTCCTGACCTCTGAGCTGAACTGTCAGGTCTATCTCAGAAAACAGAGTCAGTGCTTAATACATAATGCATAAAGCTGGTTATATTTTGGTCTTTCTCTCTACTCTGCTCCAAAAACTGTTTGTTTACTTTGGGTTTGTGATTCGAGCTATATTGTTCCCCATGCGTATAAAACATTTAAGTGCCTGTGAAACGGTATCTTTGGGTTGATGTAGTGTAAATTTCACGAGATAAAGAAAGCAATAGGGTAGGTAGGGCTCTATAGCGGTGCACTGAATGTCACATATCTGTCACTTGAAACATTTTTTGCATCAAATTATGCACTGAAGCTAAGGCTAGACTCAGCGCAGAAGAGAGCAGGCATCAGTGACAGCAGATATGACAGTGATTTGGTCAGAAACAGGTTTAGAAGCTTAGGTGAAAGTGGGTTGCAAAGAGGCCTGCAGAAGGATTTGCCTGTTGAATGTGTGGAAGCTGAGCTGGCTTTGAGGTCAGTCGAGCTCGTCTAAATTAATCCTATGCTCAATTTAACAGCATATTTAAAACCATCACCCACTGAGAACAGTGAGCAGCCAGTCTCAAAATGACTCTTTAACATGAAAATACAAATAAGAGCAATGATTACAAAATATGCCACAAAATTACAATCTCACACAGGGAAAGACAATATCCAAGATGAAATCCACCAGTGCATTTGTACTTTCTAGAGAAAACAATATTAAAAGCAAGGGTTTCATGTCTGGCAGTCTAATGAAGTGATGCCTTTGTTTTTAAGCAGCTAGCTGTTCATTAGAGGGAGTGTTTATGTTCAGAGTAATCTCAGTATAACATGAGAGGGAGCTGCACAGGGAGTCTCATCCATAGCTGCTCTATAAACTCAGCCAGGATAAAATCTTTACAGTTATCACATCAGTCTCCACCACCTGCCCTTCTTAACTTTTACATGGCTTCATTTTGACCCACTTCAAACTCTTTTCTATTCCCAACATTGTTTACTCGCTCCTGCACTTTTAATTCAGCCTCACGCCACTGTTTGCTGTAAGAAAATGCAGAACACTGCCTCATAGATGGCAACTGGATGTTCTGACTTGGTGTAAAACACACACACACAAAATTGCACAAGTGGTTTTGTCGGGGTGGGTGGCAGCAATAAAAGGCGCCAGTTGTGTTGTGTTTTTGTTTGCGTTTGTTAGCTGACGGGGTTGAAGGGGAAATCAGATGAATAAATAGCTGTTGGCGGACAGAGCCGCGGACTGGCAGCGGAACAATGTCTTCTGACTTTAGTTTCTCTATTGTTTTTTGGCCAAAATAAATAAATAAATAAATAAATCACTGAGCTCTACTGGAGAGTCAGCCTCTCTTCTGCCTCATCAGTTTCTTCATTTCTTCATGTTCGGAAGCACTCTGCATATTTTAGCATGTACATGAATCTCATGATTTTTAATGGCTCTAATTGGCTATAGCTCATCACGCTGGAGTGGGCTTTAATCTTTTGTGTGCCAAGGTCTCGCCTCCCCTGCTGAACCAAAACAAATGAATCACTACTTGTCTCCATTTAACTCATCCGTGTTCATCTGCCTCCCCTCTTCTGTGTGCAGAAAATTGCCGTGGTCACACTTGTGAAAGAGTGGAAATAATGGATTAGCATGATCAGTCATTACTGTGAGAGAGCAGCTTTTTGGGGTAGTTTTGAATCGTCTTAATCACTTTTACATGTCAAAACAGCTCTTAATTAAGTGTTGACCAAAATGTCATCATCGTATGGTTTTGTGCATATAGATTGCAAATAAAATTTAAGTGTAGCCACCATGATGCCACTCACTTGTTAGCAATGTCCCTTTGGGAATCTTCAAGCTGAGCCTTTCCTGTGTTTGGAAATCAAGCGTGATGAATGAGTGCTGAATCTGAGAAGCTGAGAGATACTGCACACTCACAGGCAGCTGCTTGTCGGTCACACGGTAGACTCCAATGAGGATCATAACATACAAAACGAACAGCATTTTGGGTTCACTTAGACTTGAAACTATCAGTTAAGACCATAAATTCACCAATAAAGTGTTTATTGAGGTCATAGGCAAGGTAAATGATGCCTCATAGACTTCTATACAACTAGATTTCTTTCTGCAACTCGCCCCCTGCTGGCCACTAGAAAAAAAGCAGGTTTAAGGTACTTCTCCGCACGATCTGATGTCCCAATGCCGGTGTTGTTTGTACATCATCACAAAAATGTTGGTATAGGATCAACATTTACCAGTGACATTGTGTGAGCATTCAGTTGCCATAAGACAAGAATCTGGCTAATGCTATTACTAGCAAATAAACAATAATAACCAAAATGTGGCTTACAGCAAACTTAACTTGATAATATATTTATTATATTTTATAAATTGATAAAGAAAAGACTTGACATGCTGACCACTTATTCCAGGACAGAGTTTTTTCTTTTTTCCCCACATTGCCAAACCATGACATCACAACCGTGTGATTGATGTATTTTTTTTACTGGCTATACATATTTGTTATCATTATCTGCAATATGTCCATAAAGCACTATTTACGCAATTGTATCTAATGCCACTAATGTAACAGACTATGATCAAATACAGTGAGCATGGACATTTAATAAAAGTCAGCTAACTCCTTTAGATTCAAAAGTTTGAGGCTGTAAAACGAGCAGGTTGTTATTCGGGCTAAGCTAGTGTTATTTTGGTTGCTGATTGGTGCATTTCCTGCTGCCTGCTTTCTGCTCTGTGTGTGCCTATGTAAGTAGTGTGTGAGTGTGAAGCCCAGGTGCGACTGGGGAAGTGAGACCATTAGCATGATAGCACCATGACAGCGCCGCTCCCCTCTGGGGCACATGAAGTGTCATGCTTTCTGCTTTTTCTTTGGCTAGCTTCAAGAATAACATGACTGCTGATGGAACAAATTATTTGTTTCTGGTTGAAAAAAAAAAACGTGTCTGGAGTTTTCTCTTCTATATCGAGGCGTCTCTCATATAGGCACAAAATATTTATCTAGTAGTCCCTGTGGAGACGTAGATATAATCAATAATGAATCTTTCATTTGGTTACTGTATACAATTCTTAACCTGCAAGTGGAGATCAGACACGTGCAAGTTATTGATGTCCTGTAACAGCCTACTTTTGTTTTTGATTCTTCTTTCATTATTAGTCTATTCTTTCTCATCTTGACCTCCAGTTCTTTGGAGCCCACTGTCCCCAGAGAGATCAATAATTCATCCACCTTCACCTGAGAGTTGAAATAAATGACCAGAAATTGGTGGCAGCTGAATGGCTTCCAGAAAAATGGCTTAGTGCAGACACCGCTGACCCCCTCACTGTTAACCATTTGACATCTCACTAACACACGAGACTAGGATCACAGGATGTGATTTGTGCCATACGCACGGTCATGCTCGCTGCCCAGCTGCTCTATGAATCACGGATTAGGTGGTAGAACATAGGGCAGACTGATGGCTAGTGTTACATCACAGGGACACAGTGTGGGAGGAGAGTTGTGTTTCTATATGGCGACAAGGTATATACTCACGCATTGCTTGGTGGCAGAAACGCGAGTGTGCATGAAGACATTTGCATGTAGGAACACTGCATGTGCTCAGACAGAAGTGAATACAACGGCGGCGTCCCGTGAAAAAGCGAAACAAACCCAGGCACCAGTCATCGTGCTACACCGGTGGAGTTTATGGAAATCCGATGGGTAGAACACAAAGCTCCAGCTAGTTATTTCTGTTCTAAGAACGCATTATCCAAAGCGATGAAGACCATTTTTGAGGTCGTTCCTGCTGGAAAATACTCGAGACGCCTGTGCATGCCCCCTCCCTTGAAGAGTCTCTGCTCCCTTCTAATTGCTGCTTCCCAAAACGCTGCTCGCTGACAGTTTTGTAACGAGTTTGACAAAAGCTGTGGGAAGAGGGGAGGAAGTGAGGTATGAAGGAGTGAGAAGAAAGGATGGATGGTGGGTGTTAAGACAAAAAAAATGGTTAGGTTGAACTGCAAAAACTGAATATCTGAATACTGAATAATATTGTTTTCTTTCAGAGAAATACCGTCAGTTTTACCCTCTACGTCTGCTGGTGCTTTAGCATCAACCTCCACTGTCAAGAGCTCTGCAGTACCCTCCTACATGAACCACTTGGTTTCTATGTATTCATTATTAATCCCCACTGCTTTAAAAACGAGCCTCCTTTACCCTGCCTTACTGTACAGTATACCATGACCCGGAGGATTAGCCATGGTTTTTGTTTCCAGGTGCAACCTTTAAGGAAAGAGGCTATAAGAAAATCCAACATTTATGCGTCATTTTGAGTGGTCTTCATGGGCTTGCGGTTAGGCTGCGTGCACACTGAAACCAAATAGTGTGTCACGCATTCATTTGAAGCTGCCAACGATAGGTAATCTCTTCAGTTGCCCGCCTGAAAGTTTACCACGGGTCCCGCCCACTTTGCTTTGCCAGCAGTTATTTTGTCCTTTGGCACTTGAAGTCACCATCTATCATTTACTTTCTATGATCTATGGTTGCCATGGCACCGAGAGTCACTTCCAGTGTGTTCAGTGTTTTTTTTTTTTCTTTTTCATGGAAAGGATGCTTTGATCATCCCCTGAAAACAGTGGACTGTGTATGAAAATGGCTGTATGTGGCGGGGCGTGGTCTGCAATCACGCCTCACCGACTTAAAAGGCTGTGCTGTTTTCATTTTGCTGTTGTTGTTGGTATGTTGAGCTGGCAGCGGGAGAGCTGCAGCTGTGTGGTTGTACAGCAATCGTATGTGAAAACAGGTGAATAAAAAGAGATGCTGAGAAGCGTAAAAATGTCATCGGGTCTGCCGTGGGTTCTTTACACTATATTGCCCCACTGATAATCATATAACTCATAATCGTTACCATTCTCTTGGAAATCACATGAATGCATCTTGAATATTTGCCCTTAGTAGTTTCCATTGTGGTAGCTATTCCTACAAAGCTAGTTACACCTGCCATCGTCCATGGAGGATGAAGCTTTAAACTTTTCAGAGCCACCGTTCATTCAGTGGCTTTCAAATATATGATGGTAGAATAATATATATGGATATTTGGAGTATTTTGTTAACATGCTTTTAGTATGTCCCTCTTCGTGGTCTAACTACATGTCCTCTACCAATCCAGAGAGCCTCCGCAAAGTCTATCAAAAACCGTATGATTTTTTGTTATTCTTTTAAATGTTACTGTAGTTGCTTATATGTCTTTGGAAATATCTGGAAACAGCCCATGAATGGACTGGATTTGGATGGTAAACATAACTTTAAGTGTAGTCATGTCACATGCACCTCTGGAGTTAAGTTGTCACACTCTGTTTGGCCTTGGACTGACTGGTGAAAACACAGCTTAATGTGCCTGCAGCCTGCAGGGTTTCGACCGAGCCAACAGTCTTGGTGTGTGGGAAGCTTTCATCAATAAAGTCCCAGGCTGCGGCCTTGCCGGTGAATCCCACCTGCAAATTCTCACTCTGACAGTGTGTAAATAGCCCCGTTTTAAAACGACTGGATGGACCAAATCAGAGCGGTGAGTAAGTAATAGAATTTGTGGGTGGTTTAGTCTTGCATGCATAGTTTTATTGAAAGAACAAACAGTACTAAGGAAAGGATCCATTACTGTGGTTTATGAATCATATGCTGATCTTCATTTCAAGCCCCAGTAACTAAAGACAGACTTTTGTTTATTTGTATTTCATTCCAAATGTACTTTTTAAATGGATTTTCTGTCAATTCCTTCCACTAACATGCCAATGCCTCAAAAACATGGAGCCACGTGTTGTTGTTTTTTTGTTGTTCTTGTTTTTTTTTCTCTTTTATGATTGCTGTTTTTCCCATTATCAAGCATTCTAGGAACAAATGATATCATCGCTGCACGCAGAGCCGATTGGTTTTGTAGAGGAAGGATATGCAACATGGTTTAAATACAGAAATCAGCGCTCAACTGGTCAACATGGGTGGATGCAGCTAATATGATATCTAGTTCCCCGCTATCTGTGGGTGGATTTGTCAGTCATGATAACGTTACAGTGAGCTTTAGGCTACAAGTTTGAAGGCTGATGCGTTGGGACGGTACCGTGGCAACGCAGCAAAGGAGGCAAAACAATTTAATAATCATTATCAAAAACTCACTTGTCAAAGCAATTCACAAAAACATAGCAGGTGAAGGAAAGGGAGGAGGAGGAAGAGTGGGGTGTTAATGAAAAGGCAGGGAAAAAATGGCTGTAAAGGAGGAGGAGGAGAAATGGTGCTGTGTTTGGTGACTGATTACAAATTATCTTAATTATCTCCACTCCCTGGAGATGCATTAGACTTCATGTAAACAGCGGCATGGGGAATGGCTGGCTGTTTCCTCCCTCTCATCTTCAGTTGTTTTAGCCTGTACATTTTTTTTCTCTTTATTGGCTCCATTCCTCCTCTCTTCTGCTCTGTTTGAGTCCACCTTTTCTTGCTTGTTGTGCTGTTGTCCTACAGTGGCTGTGTGTTTAAGCATATATAGAGATGTCATAAAAATCTGGAAAGAGTTTGATTGATTGTAACATGCAGCGACAGCGTCACCATTTTCAACCAGGCATCAACTATCGTGGCTGCGAGCATGCTGGCAATGAGAAAAGATTAAAATTTATTACAGTCCAACTTGTTTGTTTTTTCCTTTGACTTTTATTCAACTTTTTCTAGTGCATCATTTCATGGAAATTATTTTGAACCACCAGAAATAAACAGAACTCCTTTGAGTCCCAGAAAGATAACACTTTCTGCGTGGCACAATTTAAAGGCCTGTCCAACTATATATTAGTCTTTGCCTTTATAATGGCTAGAAAAGTAAAGAAGTGATGGGAAAAAATGCTGTTCGACCACGTTAACAGTGTTGATATTGCCTAGTTTGTCCACCAGAGGGCACTCTGCAACTTCTCTGTTGGCAATATATGTTTGAAACGTCACAAACAAAACAACCACTTAATGCGATCAGATCGTAAAGCATAAGCCGGTAACCAGCGACTTGTCACCTGACTGTGACAATAACGCACCAATATTTTTAAATAGTCCTGCCATACTATCTCAGTAAGGACTCATATATAACTACACATAACAAATGTTAGCAAACCTATTAATGTTTTATGTGTGAAAGAAAAAATATCGTCTAATATATCAGATTTTTAAACTGCTAGATATCGATATCAGTATTGGTCTTTAAAAACCTATATTGGTCAGGCTCTAGCTGTGTGCTCAATTCCAAGTCTATAGTTTTATATATCTTTCTTTTGATTGGCTGCTTTAGAACATTTGAAAAGCAGTCAAGTATGGCTTCTCTGCTCACAGCCTAAACTGTTTAGCCAAGAGATTTACAAAAAATGAGCATTTAGAGCAGTCTGACACTTTTTACTTCTTCATTTTCTGACTTATTGTTTAAGGCTTTAGCCATTTTCAGTGGGAGCAACTAAAGAAAAGAGTAATGAGCCCACTTTAAAGCTGAATTTGTTATTCAAGGCCTTTATTTACAATGACTCATGTGCAGGCGGCTTTCACTTTTTACTCTGATGCTGAAATACAAGTTTTAAACATGATCATTTTCAGGCAAGGTCTGGAGTTTCAAGGACCATCCCTTTTTATACAATTTCTAAGCAGATTTATAGGCAATTGCAACTGGAAATTGCATATAATGATATCCTCAGGAAGCGAGAGTCATCACGTCTGTGTATTCAGATTTGACTGAGTTATTACTCGGAGTGAGCTGCTGCTGCTCCTTCTGCTGCTGCTTCAAGTGTTTACCACGTAGATAAATTGAAAAATTACACCTCGCAAAGTCTCTATTCCTTCTTTCAACTCTCTCATCACAGCTTTAAAATACCACGTACCTATGGAGCTGTGTCAAAAATCACTATTTTCTGCCTGTGCCATCCTCTAGCTCTACTGTTCTCTGTAATTTTCCCTTTAATGAGCTGTATATTGAGATCTCAGACACTACTCATCACCGCTTTGTGTCATCGCTGACAGCTGTAATTTTTTTCCATGCGTAAAATGTGACATGTTGGATCATGAGCGATAAGTAGTGTATGTTACCAAAAAGCTTTGCCGTGCTAAATAATAAATAAGGAATAATTGAAGACACTAATGAAGTGTTTCAGTAATGCATTGTTCTTGAAGGTCTTCTGCTTTTTAGATTCTCCAGATCGACTGGCATGACAAACATCCCTTTTTATTCTCTAATTGGATACTTTGATGATAGCTGTTGTAATATTAGAAGTAGCAGCAGTAGCAGCTCTTTAAATCTTGATTTACATATAAAAGACTAATAGTCAGCCCCAATCTTAACTTAAAGACCTCATAGTACCGAATCACCCCAGTAGAGCACTTCGATCAGTCTGTTGGCTTAATTGTGGTTCCCTAGATATTTAACAGTAGAATGGGAGGAAGAGCCTTCAGCTCCCAATTTGGATTCAGGAGACAGACACCATGTCTTCTTTTAAGCTTAGTCTTAAGATTAGTCCTAAAATTAGTCTGGGTCAGTTAACCCTAAACACTACAGTAGGCCTAGGCTGGTGGAAGCTTCTCATGATGCACTGATCATTTCTTCTTCACTCACCTGTTTTCACTCTGTGTTTATAAATCACTCTGCATTTAATAATTACCTATTATGGATCTCTGGCTCTGTCTCCCTGAGCCGTCTTCTACTTGAGGTTTCTTGTTCCTGTTCCTGTTAAAAGGGAGTTTTTCCTTCCCACTGTCACTAAATGCTTGTCACTAAACAGGAGGTCGTCTGATTGTTGGGGTTTTCTCTCTATATTGTAGGGTCTTTATTTTGAAATATAAAGCACCTTAAGGCAACTGTTGTTGTGATTTGGTGTTAAGTAAATACCATTGAATTAATTTCTACTGATTCTACTCACTCTGTGACTTCTTATATCATGTATAAAGCCATCTGTATTTGCTGTAGTAAAACTTTTGTTCTTTAGCTAATATAAAAGCCACTGAGGGGCTGCTATACTGAGAAATGAATGGCGCATGCTATCGATACATATCCAGTTCGTAGATGTGCGAAATTTCTAATTTTTCAGGAGCTTACCACTGACTGATTCCATGACCTAAACCTACATTGTTTTTAGAGGATAGGTGCAGTGGGGGGAGGGGGGGGATAACATGGTTTTCAATCCCTTGTTTCCCTTGTTCTACGACAATAAAGCCGATTATTCGTTACGGGAGGCCTGCACTGTGATTGGCAAGTCACTATTGTATGAACTTGCAGTGCCCCTTAGTTTCAGTCAGATCTACCACTATGATCATAAACTCTGGCTTCAAAAAACAAAGATGGTGACGGCTAAAATGATTCATTGGAGTTTTTAAACACAGGATTCTACAAACCACTGGGAGGCTATATTCATTAAACCCCTGAGATTACAATTCTCATTTGCCAGAGTGTACTTGACTCGGACGCCATTTTGGATGGAGGGAGAAACTACAGTAGGGTGAACATTAAAACTCCAAACAGAAAGTGCTTGCCTAGGTCTAAACCCAGAACCCAGGTATTTGGTGGTAAAAGACTCAGAAATCATTTTACTTTTAGCTTGTGAATTGCCAACAATGTTCCACCCTGGTTAATCAAGGTTTCATTATGATCACGCTCCTACCTCAATCACGCATGCATGCGTGTCTAGTACGATATTCCAACTAAGCGCGTCTTTGTTATGGTTGGCTCTTAATAATGCTGATCTGGAATGGAACATTAGGCTCAATCCTTAAAATGTGCAGCTGTGTTTGTATCGCATCGTGCCCTTTGAAATCGAAAACGTAGAGCATCATTTATGTCCCTTTCTGTGTGCATGTGTGAATAAATGTAGTGGTGTTATGGGTGAAGACAGAGGCGACGGCACATTGGAGTGTCCGGTAAATGATGGTCTAATTAGCAGCAGTCCAAATCCCCTTTTACTCCCTGTTCAAATCCAGTTTTGCAGCTTGACTCTGGCACTGGTTTGGTTTGTTTTTAACTCAAACTGCTCTTCTATTAATGCTTTATGTGCTACTTTTTATTCACTCTGTTTTGCATCCTACCCATTGGGATGTATGATTGTCATACTTTCCATCTTTTTCGCATTAGCGTTATGGCTCTGACCGTATGACGAGATTGCCCGAGCTTGCCAAGTTTGTGGCTGCAGCTTGAGAACGTGTGTGTGTGGGTCTGTGTGTGCATGTCAGTATCAATGTGTTTTACTCCTGATGTTTGATTGCCCATATTTGTGGCTTTATAGATGATCTCAGCATTGCATGCTTTGTGGGCCTGTGTTGATGTTGTGTGTGTGTGTGTGTGGGTGGGTGGGTGTTTGGAGCCGGCGTGAGGCAGGTTTTGGGGCCAGCGTGTTGTGGTGTAGCATGGCCTCCCTCCAAAGCCCTGTGGCTGTTGAACTTTTATGGCGAGTCAATCGCCGCACAGACCTTTCAGTCTACCCGGTGCGTGTCACGAACACACACACACACATGCACACATGCACGCACGCACGCACACACACACTGCGCGTGCACACATCAGCAGCAGCTCAGCCTTCATTAGAAGTGCCACCAGTAGCCAAGCCTGCAGCTTGACACTTCAAAGCGCTCTCTCTCTCTCGTCTCTTGTCTCTACCCTCTGCTCGTTCTCTCATTTTTGGGACTTGTTTTCTTCCCTTGCCACTTTCTCCACTCCACTTTATAATTCTTGTCTTTCCTCTGCCTCTTTTTTTGCTCATTCTCTTCTTTCGCTCTCTCCAGTCCAGGGAAAACACACATAATTTGCTCTCTGTGATCTTTTAGAAGAATGCTCCAATGAAAATCTTGCCTTTGTGTTGTAAAAACTACCTGCATTTACTTGTGGGCTTCAAAGGTAGCTCTGAAAGCTTTTTGTAGCCTGCTCCTTTGTGAAGCGCAGTACCTGTCGCAACCTGGATCTAAAGCTGGTTGTGCCGGGTTAGACCAAATTCTTTTCTCATAAAATAGATGGAACTGGAGGCTTTGTGAGCTTGTCAATATCTTAATGAAAAAAAAAATATTTTTACTGTTTCCGCTCCTTTCTTATAACTCAGTGCATGTTCGCCAGTATCTGTTGTAATTATATAAAAAAGGAAGGTGCTCAGGTTAATACAATAAGAGTTTTGTATTAGATTACCTTGCTCTCTCTTGCCTCCAAAGTGAGCACTATCATGATGTTCTGCATATACTCCAAAACTCTCATTCTTTGTACGTTAATTAGTTGATATGTTCCAGCCTCTTAACTGTGAATGTTTTTCTTTGCTTTTGATCTTTCACTGGTTTTTACCTATTTTATGGCATTTTTTAGACAAACAATAGTGATCCATAATAATCTGGGTAAATGTGTCCATCAAAGTCGACCAATTTTCACATGTTTTTTTTCTTAACATGAAACTTTCTGTCACAACTGTCTGTGAAAGTCCATGGTTTTGACTCAGGGTTTTGAGTTTAGGACTTTAAATGTCGACCAGTTTCTTCTTAGCTTTTTTTATGTACATTTTGACTTTCATGTCTTTAAATATTCTTAATTCCAGTTTCTATTGGTGTTAGATTATAATTTTTCCTCAAAGTTTGATTTCCGTTTTGTCGCTCTCTTTTATTTTGTTTTACTTTGTTTTGTCATTACCTTGTTTAATTTCAGCTGTGTCTTGTTTCCCTGGTGTTTCCAGGTTGTACTTATTGCCTTGGTCTCGCTTCAGTCTTTGTCAATGTGTCTGTGTCACAACTCTTGTGTCCCTTAGTTAATGTTTTGGACTTTATTGGATTAACTTGTCCTTTTGTGCATTTTTTTGTGTGGTTTCTTACCTGAACAAAAAAGTCAGTTTTACGTTTGCCTGGTTTGCTTGTGAGTCCTGCACTCTCCACATCACCAATAAACTGTTTTATATGAGATCTCAGTTGAAGCTTCAGACTAATAAGGACACATTTGCCTAATTTGGAAGCTCTATCTGTATATATTCACATACAGTCATACGACAAAGAGTTTTGACAGGAATCTATGCAAGCCTGTGAAAAGTAAGTACACCCATGATTCTGTAGCCTGTAGAACCACTTTTAGCTACAATAAATAATCATTTTTTGATGATATCAGTCTTTCGCAGCATTGTAAAGGAATTTCGCCCCACTCTTCTTTACAATGGTCTAAAACAGCATTTCAATCATGTTGAGGTCTGGACTCAGTGATTGCCAGATACACAGGTCCTGTGACATCAAACTAAATCCAAATCATCACCACTCCACTACCGTGCTTGACAGTTAGTATAAGAGATAGAAGACCTTTTCCTGGCAACCCTTCCAAACAAGCCGTAATTGTTTACTGTATTTCTGTTGGTACTGTGATGAACCATAAAATGGAACATGCTAACTAAGGCTTGAGATATGCCTCTTGCCTTTTTGCGATTTCTCTAAGCTCTGTTTGTTGGACCTCTATGAAAGTTTTGTAGAAAACACAATTTTTTAAATTTGGATTGAGAAAATATCTACTAAAAAAAGTTGCATTTGATACATTTTCCTTTCAACAGTCCTTAGCTTGCATTTTTTCAGATTTTCCAGGCCTTTATATGCTAATTTCAGCACCCGTAGCTTAATATTTACAATTCGTGTGAAAATAAAAGCATTTTAGATTTGGATGAGCATTTCGTCCAGCTAAATGCTTTTCCGAGCCACATTTTGTGCCAACAGGTGGGCAGTATTTGATACAAAAAAAATACTTTATGTTCTGTACTTATAATGATTTTGTCATTAAATTCTGTTCCTGGTAGCAGTCGACTGCATGAAGAGGGAAGACACATGGCTGGAATCGGTATTGTTCAGCACAAGCCAAATTATGTAATATTCTTCAGCGTGCCAAGCAAGATAGAGCTTTCTCGTTTTCTCATCCTTTCATTATCTTTGTTGTGTCTTCCTCTGGTTTCTGCAGTTAAACAATCAGTAAGCACACACACAGCACAGAGAGAGAGGGATGCCATTTCACACTCAATATATCTCATTCTGAGGGATGCAGGGTGCTAACGGAGCCCTATCAGATCCCAGATATTGATTGATCGTCACATGGATTGTTCCCAGGGAAATATAGCCCCACCGAGGCTAGCCACAGCTGGGCAGGATGCTCTAGGTGCTACTCCAGAGAAGAAAAGTTTCACTGGGAGCTTGTAGATTATGGCTACGCATGCCATGATTCAGCATGCACGAGGCTTTTCTGATGAATTTCTGTGCTGATTCATAGAGCAATGATTCATAGTTCTGCATGATAACAAGCCAGGAAAATCAAACAAAACAAAACACACACACACAATGCAGCAGTGATGTACTGCTGAAACTGAAGTTTGCAAATATTTTTTTTTATGAGCAGAGTTAAATTAAATGCATTAAAAGGAGCGTGTTGTTGGAATCAAATCTCTCACCTAAATTTTTGGTGCTTGCGATGCTGGTTTGGTGTTTCACCGGTGGTCATGTGGTCTCCAGCTGTGTGTATTCCAGCACAGACCAGAGGCAAAAACTGTGCCTGGCTCTGACTCAGGGAGACCCCAAATGAGTGTGTCTGCGTGTGTGTGTGTGTGTGTGTGTGTGTAGGTGCATCTAATAGGGGGTAACCCTGACATACTTTGTGAAATACTTTAACTTTGTTCTTTCATTGCGGGAAGCATCGCTTGCTTGTTTTCTTTTCAGCTCATACCCTCTGCTTCTCTTTCTCATTACCAAACTTTTCTCTCTCTCACGTGTAGTCTCTCGCACGCTCATGCGCATGGGGTATTAATAATTCTGCTATTTGTGCAGAATATTTAGTCTAATGCCTGTGTCTACACGAACAAGAGAGGGAGGAGAAAATGGCTCCCAATTAGCTCAACTTTGAAACTTTGGCCACAATTCTTGCTCTCTTTTTTTTCTAGAAAGTTTCCCCTTGCAGCCCCTAGCTAGGGGTGTGTATGTGTTGGTGTGTGCGTGTGCGTGTGTCATGAGCTTGAGGGTCTGGCACTAAGATGGCCAATTAAAACCACTGCCGGCAGCGAAGGACCAATGGGAACAGGGCGCCAATGCACTTCTCCACCGTCAATGTGGTAACGCAAACCAGATGCAGTTGGGCAGTGTGTGTGTGTGTGTGTGTGTGTGTGTGTTTGTCTTTGCTGAAGTCTACTGTATGTGTTTTTGCAAATACCTCTTTGCTGATACACAGTTTCTGCTTGTGCACGTAATGAAAATCTTTACCTTTTTGGAAAAGGAGTTGCAGAGCTTGCAGTTTTATTTATGTGAGAACCAAAGGGGTGCAACAAAAAAGACTCGGATAACAAAAACACGGGATGAGAAAGCGAGGTATTCCCTCTTTCTTCTCCAAGCTATCCCAAAAAGCACAACAGCCCCTGCCTCAGAAATCTCACAAATACACTGGAGCTGCGCTGGCTGACAATCAGTTCTGACGTTCATCACCTAAAACACATCATCCTTCTTTTATCCTGCTCTGACGGCTTTGACTGGTAATTTTATGCAGAGTGACGTCTTGTTATGGCTTTCTTTTGAGTTTTTCAAAGAGTTTTTATTTCATCCTTTTATGCAGTTAGATCCTTTTTGAAGTTTGAGTGTGGAAAAAACCCTATTTCTAAAATTTAACAAACTTTCATTTTACATATATCATTCATTCGCAGTATTGTAAGGTTCTGATCATAAAGAGAATAAAAGGTGGACCTAGCCACTGTGACGTCACCCACTGCTTTATGAAGTCTGGTTACCAGTGAGACGAGCTTTCAGTGCAGACATTTTTGCATTTTGCAGGTAGATACGATGACAGTGATGGGTGGCTCTGACTGAAACTGCACACTCCTTGGTTAACGACTTATCATTCATATCCCAGTGAGCATGTTTGAAACATAGGATGACCAGAATTTACAAAATGAACTAACAGTTCTTACAGATAAGCAAAACTTATCAGGAAAGTCTTTACTGATGTTAGGATTAGGATTATATATATATATATATATATATATATATATATATATATATATATATATATATATATATATCTATACCAACA
>VOQK01028283.1:3156-13409 GCA_015052645.1 Benitochromis conjunctus
AACACACTAAATTCCCAATAAAAACAACTTGAACTGATCCACCTCGGCTGCACTTGTGCATCCATCTGATCCATTTCTTGTGTTTCTTTCTTCTTTTATCACGTGTTTCATCGAGGAAAAAAAACTATTCCCTCGCCTCCGTTTATGGAGGTTCATGAATGCCATGGTTTGCAGTAAATTATCTGACTTGTAGTTTCTTGGTGCTGCACACAGCTGCTTACAGAGTTCACCGTTTCTCTCACAACTACCCGGACCAGGAGGAATTTGAATTATGACAGAGCTATGTTAATCTCGTCTCGTGAAAGCGGGTAATCCCAACATTTTCATTGACGGCTTTGGTTGAGGGGCGAGCGCCACTGGCCCGTTCACACGGAGAAATGTGAAACGAGCTGTGCTTGCTCAAGAGTTCCGTAGCAAACACGAGATTAAAGACAGGTTTTGCGCAAAATGGTGCAAACATCAGTTTGGTTTGGAGGGTGAGTGTGATCATCTGCTGAAACGCCAGTGCAAAAACAAATAAAATAATAAAATAGTCCCCTTCCTTAAAAATGAATAAAAAGGGGAAAAGTAGTTTTCTTTAATTGAATATGTTGTAGGCCCACATTCTGGAGGGTGTTCTTTAAAGATTGTATTTAGAGCGTACATATGACTCATAAATCATATTTACCGACAAACGCTTTTATTCTTTCCTGGTCCGTGATGAAGTATATTCACTCTACAATCTTATGAGAGCCAGCATCACATGCAGTTGCTGACATATGGTTTCGTGTATAGTGGACTTAAACCTAAAGCAAGTGGATTTGGGGTTTAAGGAAGAGAGAGTCCGTGCGTGGATTTAATAATAGAAAGGCCGGTGTCACTGCTCTAATTAGGATGTGACACAAGATGTCAGAAGCTTCATTGAAATCTGTGACTTTTTTCTGCCACTGAAGGGTTTTGTATTATCCAGTTGACCCCCAATTAGCACTAATTGACAAGCAATTATTCTTCCGCAGAGGAACAAATGTGACTGCAGCCTTTTGAGCGCACGATGCGAATGATAACAATTCTCTTATCTGTTTATTTTAAATACCTGTAACACTTTAAAGCTTCTGTGTTTTAATCAGATCGTTTGTAATGACAAAAGGTTTGAAATTAGCACAGGCTCTAAAATCGAAATGCGGACGAGATTAATACGATAAATAATAGCTATGTTTAAACATGTAGAACAGCTGGGAAATGATGTGTTGAGGAAGAATAAAATTATTTATATGAATAGGCCCAATTCATAATATTAGAAATATTGACTATAATTTATGGAGAAAAATCCTGAAACTGAGGTCTCATTATAATTAAATCCACGTATCCATAAAGAGTTGAGCGCTGATTATTCCTGACCAGTTGTTGGATTAAAAAACAAATCAGTGCAAAAACCTGTTTCTAATAAATTGTAAATTGAAATATCGCTCACAACAGTGTCAAAACTCCATCAGGTTTTATAAGAAATGTCAGCAAAAATAAGCAGTAAGTCAGTCTTCCTGCAGCAGGGGGGCAAAGGGGAGGGGGGCCCGAGTATCCATTCGGTTTTAATTACGCACAAGCGGCACTAAAGAGGACATATGGGCCAGGCAGACGCGCTTCATTAATCCTCTCATCGCATTTGAGGATGTTTAACAATAATAATAATAAAAAAAGAGCCTCCTCTTGGCTGAGAAGCTCGAACATTTTGTCGCCCCTCGCCCCGAGGCAGGGCTTTCCCCAAGCGGCACCACTTCATCTCGGCCAGGGATTTCCGGGTTTCCCCGCCGGCGAAGAGGAGATCCGAGAGGACGTGCGTCTCGAGCCTACTTCACAGCGGCGACGGAGCGGGCACACAAACAACAATTAACTCCTGTTGATGGTGACAAAACGTAACGAGAGAAGGACACAAAAGTAGCCTGAAGTGTTACAAACTCATTTATCTGGGAAAAAAATGTTCCAATTTCATTAGCTTTTCGAGACACTGACGTCATTACAGGCTTTAATATGATTTTTAATACACCAATAAAGTAGCCTATTTGGTTTACTTTAGGTTAAGTAAAGAGCAGAGAGGCTATTATTTTATTATAACAGTGTAATTACACACACTGTAAATAAAAGAAAGAAGATACCGATGATGATAATGATGATGATATGAAGGTGGTCTATCTATCTATATCTATCTGGTCATGACAAGGTCTGTATCAGTTCATTAGCACATGCATAAAAAGATGTGCTGTTTTGATTGACCCCTCTTGGTAACAGACCTAAATGCCCCTTGAAGACTGTAACGATAAATATTATAACACTAAATATTAAAAAATGATGCTCAGGTTATTAAAAGTGGATCTGATTGATAGTAAACCTCCAGTGCAGCTGCAGGGGGTTCCTGGCAGATGTATGGCATGCAACAATAAAGTAGGCAGTAAAAATATTGGGGCGACCCTCCTCTACATTTAAATACAGTAACAGCCAGTTTTGAGATATGGACCTGCTTCCTTCTACGACAGATAATGTACTCACACGACGAACTGAACAGACTTTCTCGTAAAAAGAAAATAACATTTTTCGAGATAAACGGCCAGTCGGTGAGAACATAACCGAAAACTATTGTTATGCATAAGTATGTGTCCTACATTCCCAGGGAGGCAATGTCTATCACATATCAGCACAGCAACACATACATAATTCATCTGCAACAACAGCACTCATGGAATCTCATTTAAATGAATGAAACAATAGTGTTTCTGTGCTCTCGTCAGAGTGGCGGTTGAGAAATATGCTAAATGGTTCAAAAAGTACTAAAAGAGTGTTAACACTTCATGACCTTTTCTATCCACGTTAAGCCGTGTAACGTTTAGAGTGATTTCATCTCATGGATTACACAATTTGATAAGATTAGACTAAATTCTATCGGATGCGCACACGCTAAATGTCGCCATGTGTGTTGCTTTAATGGGACTTAAAGCGTGGCAAAACACTCAACTAGGAGCTGACTTTAAAGCAGAGCTCGTTTTAAATTTGCTTTCATTTGCACCCCGTGATATTCTGGTGTAAATGCTCGCTGCTACTGTCTCTTGAGCTGCTTTAACTGTAAATGCCGCTGTTGTTCCTGCTAGAAAAAATGCTCAGCAGTGGTGCTTTGACTCTGCACTTCAGCCAGCATACCGCCACAACAATAAAAAGACTTTACCAGAAGAGCGTTAAATAACATCATCAGTATTTTGAGCAAAATGTAAGTTCTTTCTGCAGAATTTGACCCCAGTGATTGTTAATTTCCCATGACTAAACTGTTAATACTGCAGTTTAATACTATAGAGGGTTAAAGTAGAGTTAGGTTACAGCAAACTATATAAATAAGGTTTAGATTTAATCTAGCAGAAAACCAAGAAGTGATTAAAGGGTCAGAGAGAAATAAAACTGGACACTTTTTAACTCTTTGAGCTGCCTGGAAAACCACAGAAGAAGAAAAAGGAGAAAGGCCGCTCTTAAAGGCATCGCACATGTGACAATGGTCCTCAGCTGAAAGCCAGAAAAGGTATTTAATGCACTTACTGTATGTTTTTTTAGTTTAAAGTCTTAATCTTAAAAGTAAGTTAGCTGTTAAATAAATATAACACGGTTTGACAATTCCCCCTTAAAAAAGGCTGAAGTAGAAGCACAAAGCAACGTTAAATGGAATTCCTCAGCAACTTTACATCAAGCAACTGTATTTAAATACGTTCTCGGTGAAATTCAGTGGATTCCACGTAAGTTTAACATCCTTGTTGTTGTCATTTTAGTTTACTTAACACATTTTTCTATATGTTTTCTGAAGATGCCGTTCATGTTCTGCAGAGTTAACAGGGACACGAGCAGATGCTGCCAATAACACTGCTGCCCACCTACGCATAAGTGCCCTCCCTTATAATCAGTATGCTCGTTTGGCTCTTTTCCAGTTTATGACAAAAATGGCAGGAGAAAATGCACGCCTACCGGACCTCCTGAGTGTCGTTCTAAAATTAATAGCTGCTTTCACCTTCTGTTGTTGCTGTTTTGGTATTTTAATCGGGGCCCTCTCCGTGCAGGTTTCTAATTTGACGCTGTCTCCTTGAATTACTTTTAAAAACAAGCATTCGTTTTCACTGCTTTGTGAGCAGCTGCGTTGCCCACTGTACTGAAATCTATGTATTTATGCACGTCCACAGGTTTTTTATTTTACAGAAAATATTTTGATGATTTTGTTTTTTCATCTTTTCAAACCATCCAAAATAAGAAACGCTTATAAAGGAATCCTGTAAAATAAATAAATGAATAACAGAAGTGTATCTGATACATCTGTACATTAATCTGAACCTATGATAACTCAATTTATGTAGAATTAACAGATTTTCGAGACCTGAGCCTGTTACAAAATGCAAAAAAATGTTAGCAAAATATGTAGTGTTGGGATTTGGCCTGAGCTGGGAGTCGCCACCATATGGCCAGCGTTACACATGTGAGCCAGAAACATTCATAATGCTGTGACATGTCATTCCATGAAACACAGCACCATAAAAACACACATAAAACAAAAAAGCTGATTACAGGTTTAAAGAAAATCCAGCATATGTAAAGGAATGACTTGCCATTAGAGAATTAGTGCTATACATTAAGGTAATGCCTAGCTAATGTTTGGTTCGTTCTTTTTTGTTTGTTTGTTTTCAAAGCATCCATGTGCCTTCAGCTCACACTACCATGGATTATGTCCACAGTGGACATCCAGCCAACAAAGCACTTCTGCGCTCATGGACACAGACCATTAGCTGGAAAATAAAAACATAAATCTCCTTATAAGAGGAAAAGAGAGATGTTTTAATGACAGATTACATGCATTTAATGGACAAATTTACATCCATGAGCTGCAGTTAAAAGCGTTTGACGCAAACGGATGAATGAGTAAAGCTCCGTCAAGGAAGTTACTACACAGGACACGAAAATGCCAGTGAAGAGGAGGCTGGGTGAGTGCATACACAAAAAGTTAGATGGAAACTGGCATCCATCCATCCATCCATCCATCCATCCATCCATCCATCCATCCATCCATCCATCCATCCATCCATCCATCCATCCATCCATCCATCCATCTTCCTAACTACATTCCCAATTTGGGGTTGTGGGGAGGCTGTCATATCCCGGTACACCATGTTATGTTCACCAATCCGTTGCAGTATTTCATTTATGAACGCACATTATTTTTTATTATATCAGTAAACTAGAATAAATGAGTTAAAAGCAAACTTGTTACAGAAACCGACCTCAAAGAGATTTCATGTTACCAGTTAAACATACACCAGTTGAGATGTTTTTGTAGACATCTCAGTATTGTTTCCCCACCACTGGAATCTGCTGCACTGCCATGAATTCGTTCCTACCCACGCTGGTTTACTCTACTGAGCATAAGACAAACCCTGTAAACATGAGATGATGAATGAACCATCTTATTTTAAACAAACAATTTGAGACAAACTTCATTTGACATTTGAAAAAAAAAAGGTCCTGCTGATCTCAGTGAAAGTCATCTCAACAAAGTGGCACACTATGATAGAAGGGGCTCTCAGTAATAGACTGCAGGACAGGCGCAGTAAAGGAGGAAGGATGCACAGTTTGCTGACAGATGCCTCACTCCCTGCCCCGCCCTGACTCGGCTCACCTGTTCAGGGCAGCAAGAGAGCTCCTGGAGATGAGCGTGTCTGTTCTCCCTACACAAGTAGGGAGGAGGTGGCCAGGGAGGGCTCGACGGGAAATGCTGGCACGTGCTTCCCCGCAGAGGTCTCTCACCCCTTGCAAATCATCCAAGCTGGCGTATGTGTGTGTCTATTTGTAGACACTAGGTGTAAGGGGACTCATGCAGGTGTGTTTCTATGGGTTTCCTCTACTCTGAGGTAATATAAAAAGCACATAGTGCAGAGCGACTGTATATGTGTTTATGGGTTTGTGGATCATTTGTGTGTGTGTGTGTGTGTGTGTTTGTGTGTGAGAGCGAGAGCAGGAGGAGTGTGCCCCCTGTGCACCCCCACGGCCGCCAAACGCCTGGCCACCTGCTCTGGATTTGAGAGTATGCGGATTACACGCGTCACAATGGAGATACGCAAACACAAATATGCCCCCAGCGAACAAAGGACACACACACAGACACATTAGATAGTATCAGTGCTAATTGCTTTTAGCAACTTCAATATTTTCATCGTTTGTGGTATTGTAATGCTGGACGGGAGATAACATTTACAGTATGAATACGTTGACTGATGCCTACTGATTCGTTTTTTCTGTGTGCCTGTTGGAGGCTTACGGCACCAATCACCAGACTTGGTGGCTTTTAACAGTGAGAGTTGACCAGGGAGATGTTTTGCCATGCCTGTTATGACCCCCAGCATATCCACCGTCCTACTTTTGTTGCAGGGTCAACAAGAAGAAACCATCAGACAATCCCATGCCCAAACACAACATCACTGTAAATAACAGCACATATACATACCAACATTCATAAGCAGTTCATCTGTGTTGTCTGAGGGCCACATACATCAAAAAAGTCACTGAAAGATTACTCAGTAGGCCTTTTTCCCATATGAACAATGGGGCTGTTCAGCTGTAGCCTGATACGTTCACTACCAGCTTCATCTGCTTAACAAGATCAAAGAAATCTGCTGGCAGTGTGTCTTGGATCTCTGTTAAGTTTTGTCAGCAACTTTAGAATAGCTAACCCTCTGCTGAATCAAATTTAAACGTTCTGTCAAATCTGAGTCCCGCAATATCATGCAACATAAAATAAATTAATCATTAAACAAATCAACAACTTGCCCAGCAACGACGACAGAATCTCGGAAAAGTTTGAGTTTTGTTGCATCACGACAGACATATTGTGACGGCTTATTAAAGGTGGTTGGTGTTCAGGTACTTTCAGCAATACGATTTGGAAAAACATGCACATCAATGAAAAACTGTCACTAGTGACGTAATAAAGAGAAACCAAACTGCAAACATCAGCCAGAAGCTCAAAAGTGGCCATCAGTTGCTTGCATGTAAATTCAACTGCCATCACTTGCTTTTGTATGCATGATGTAATTCCTCGCTTTAGTGGCATCTAAGTATATTTTAATGACATGTGTGGACTAAACCTATCACACAAATTACTGGAAGGTGATGTAAATGGATGCCAAGATCCTGACATGCAGCCAAAAAGATGAACAGCACAGAAATTATGGGTACCCTGAGCGCTCAAGGACATTTAAGGAAATTGACCTTGTCGCTCTTGTCTGATGGCGGTAAAAAGTAAGAGGCGGGCTATTAAAGCGCCACTGGGCTCGTGCTTGTGTGCAAATTCAATCACGGTCTGATCGGGGAAGGGGGGTGCTCTTCCACTGTCTTCCCTCTCTGCCTTGCCTCTTTTTTTGCCCCCATGGGGGTGGCGGGTTTGTTTTGCTAATGACCCCATCCCGTTATGACCTCATTCAGTTTGTGCTCAGTAATTGGTGGCACACTGACATACTGGGTTGTCGGAGGAGGGGTCGACACGCCTGAGGGGGGATCTCATTGTAAACATTCCTCCCCAACAAATAAGGTATTGTTATTAATGATTAACGGCAATGAAGGGGAAGTGTGTGTGCGTGCGTGTGTGTGTGTGTGTGTCTGTGTGACAGAGAGAAAGAGAAGAAGACAGAGGATGATGTAGGTGATGAATGATTATGACGCAAAGTTTTACTACAGGAAGGATTACTACATTAGGAAGGTGGCAGTGATGAAGCATTTTACTTCAAACTTCAAACAACGGTTTAAAAAGTAAACTACGGTTCATACAGCATAAATATTGTACATCTTTTAGTCTAGTTCAGCACAACAAACCACACTCCGGGGAGAAGACTGCTGACTTGACAGCTGTCTAAACGACGATCATCGTCAACCTTCATGAGGAGGCTAAGGCACAGAAGATCATCAAACAGCAGGAATGGCCTGACACCTCAGTCCATTGAGCCACCATGCACAGGAAAGGGGTTACTAACTATCACAGTCCTGATGTGAAGCCACTCCTGAACCCAAGTGTCTTACCTAGGCTGATGAGAAAAAGAAGTGAGCTGCTGCACAGTGGTCTGAGGTTTTTTTGAAATTTAAGTAAATTTCTTTATGTCTTTCGGAAATCAACGTCCTGGAGTCTGGAGGAGACGTGGCGAGGTACAGAATCCAAGGTGTTTGAAATCCAGCGTGACGTTTCTGCAGTCTGTGATGATTTGTGATGCTATGTTATCTGCTAGCGTTGATGGTGGTTGGCCCACCGTTTATTTTTTTAAAAATGTTATTGTTAAAAGGAGGATGAGAAACACCCAAGCCCAAAATACAGGCAACCGTAAGGCCTTTATCGCAGCATCCGGGGCTTCAGTAACACCTCAGCAGAGCCACAAGCTGACTGGCTTCATGCCACACTGCACCGATGCAGTAATTCATTGTAAAGGATCACCAACCAAATACCGAGCACATAAATGACCATACTTCTCACAACATTTCTGTAATGCAAATCCTGTTTTTATTGTTCTAAAAAATATTCTAATAATAAGAGAGAGATAATGGATTTCTGATTTTCAGCTAATATCATCAAAAATAAAGCAAAATTTCATTTTAGGTGTAATGAACATACAACATATGAAATTTAACCTATTTTCAATTACATTATGAAACAATGAACATTTTCAAGATTACAGATTCATATTTAAGTAGAAAGAATTATGTATGTATGTGAATGATGCATTGTTACAAATGGCCTTTGCAGTAGTTTTATTAGTCTTGACATGGAGGGGGGCAGCCAATCCTAGACCCACACTCATGGGCATGTATAATGTATGAGCTTTTTGGTTTTGAGTTTTTCAGATACTCTTTCTTTTTTCTTTTTTGAAGGGGTCTTATTGGCATAACTGATTCACTACTGTTTTTCTTTGGAGATGTTAAGAATATAGGCAAAACAAATGTGTCAAACTGGCGGGGTCCTGCTGATGTTTCACAGTAACTAGTAGCTAATATGTGCCTACCTTATTTTCAAGAATGGGAAAATGCACCATGACAACACTGCAGATTTTTTTATAAAAGAAAAAAAAGGTAAAAAAAGAAAAAAGTCAATAGGTATGGTGAAACTGAATTCAAGTTCATATTTTTCAAGAAAAAAATTCCCCAAAATTCACGAGACCTTCTATTGTGGTGATTTCCTGAGGGCCGACACTACGAATAGCCATATTCACTAGGGGTGTAACCTGATCTATTTTTACCTAAATGTTATAAAATGCTGCCATTCGCTGGAATTTCATTCATTTCAGCCAAAGCCCACAAAGAGTGGAGCCAATTAATGTGAAAATAAAGCACGTTTGACTAATTAAAACTATAATAAAAGCTCAATTTTTAAGAACCATCTGCAATAAATGTCGGTACCCCTTCACTGGTTAGATTCTATTATAATAATGTATTCTCCTATCTGTAATTTTGCTTGACTGTGCTTATTTTTTATTATATACAGGAACCTTGTAGGCATACCATTTAGAGAAGTATTTTCAAAGAGGTTGTCCCATTCTTCTCAGATGATTGTTTGCATGGCAGATTTTTGTTGCTCTGACTTCCTCTATAGAAAATTGGTATAAGGTGTTCCAGCAGATTAAAGGCAGGAGACACAAGGCTGATCCCAGTTTCCTTTTGCTTGTTTCTAAATGACGATTGTTTCTAGTCTTATTGAGCCAGGTCATTTCTTTCTTCATTTACCATTTTGGGATACAAGCTCAATTAATCAGGGGTGTCAAACATAAAGTGCGGGTACCATAATTAGCCAAACAAAGACTCCAATCCAGCTCAGAGGACTGCTTTGGAAAATATGAAAGAGGGCATAGATTTTGGAATTTTCATAGATTCTACAGTTTTTCCCACAATCCCACCTTTAAGTCACATTTCAAACTCTGGTTTCTTACTTTCCAGCTAATTTCTGACCTGACCAAACACTGAGCCAAAAGCGACAAAGCGAGTATGTTCACGTGTTTCTTTCATAATATTGTTCACGTAATTCATCTGGAAATTACAAGAAGACTGACTTTTTTGTACTTTGGGCCACATTTTTTACTTAATCTGTTAGATTACAATCGTGTCTTCATGTGCTGACTGTTTGATTAAATTGTATACAGTAAGCAGACAGTTGTGGATATTCCTTTACTTCTACTAAAATGATTCTGTTTACTTGCAGATTTTTACAGTGAGGAACTGCTGCTTCTGCA
>VOQK01028284.1:4494-20114 GCA_015052645.1 Benitochromis conjunctus
CCCCCCCCCAAAGACACACAGCTATTGCCATAGCAACACTGACAGTACTACCCAGAAGGAGAGGCAGCAATGTGGCAGTCTGTCCTTGGAGAGAGAGCGAGCGAGCGAGAGAGCAGCAACACTAGCACAGCTTTATTACTGAGCTAACAAGGACTCTGCCTAGACCCCACCCTCCATCACCGGCTTCTATAATGGTAAAAGTTATTTTTAAACTGTATTTTACTAAAAACTGCAGAAAATATGACCTTAAATGTAATCGGTGATGCAGTCTATTAGGTCAGGGTTTTCCCCACCAATTCTTTGCTGGGTGTTAGTAACAACAACAGTGTGGAGCCAAGTTCTATCTCAATGCCTATTAAGAACCAGCCCACAATTCAACAGGTTCAAGGACCATTGATGTAGTACTATAAGCAGAGTAAATTTCAAGTCACACTAACATTAACATGAAAGTAATTTGGGGTTTTATGGTTCCACTAGAATTAGACAGAAGGACAGACAGGCATAAATACTGTAATGAAACAAAAAACAGTTGAACGAATCACACTACGAACAATCCCCTCCTACCGCGCAGGCCCCCTACCCTTCTCAGTCCTTTCATCATCATAACTGCTGCTTGTAAAAATAACCGAGTGCATTTGGCCATTTGGCTATGACAAAAATGTCTGCACAGTCAGAGGCCTCAGAGGCCTGTCACTGTGCACATTTATAGTCCAATATGTTGACTGACTCGCTGTATAAGGGCATTAAAGTCATGTGACTAAGTCCACCGAATTTAGCCACAGGCCCACAGTGAAGATCATTAATGGAATTGATACTGAATGCTCAAATCGGCACCAACGTTATATCAGCTTTTAAGGCCTGGATAAGAAGTAGTTATTTAAATGTTCTGATGAATGTTACATTCATGTGTAGTTTAATGTAGTTTGTAATGAAGTTGTGACACATTACTGTAACGTGATATGTTAAGCAGCCTTAGAAGACAGTGATGAAGTGTGACTATGAAAAGCTTTTCTAAAGCTTGGACTGAAATAGCAGAGTTCATTCAGATTATTATGGCGAGGCAATTATGACCTTTTATTCACTGTTAGTTTCTCAAATGACAAGCTTCCCTTTATGTTGTCTGTCCTCTTAACTCTAAATGTCCTATAGTATAGTATAGTATATATCTATATGAATGCATACCAGCCAGCAAGGACATTTAATGCAAGTATTTCCATGCACATGTACAGGCATGCTTATATCTATATATTTGTGTGTACCAGTGTCCAGGCATTATACTCACCAGAGTCCAAGAATAAGAGACTAATACTGTACTTTGCACTAATGTAGCCTTTTTGTTGTTACTTTGAAATCTTATTCAAAGGATCACATCAATGTGTGTAAGGAAATATCAGTAAACACACATTGATATAAATAAACACAAACCTCTACACTCTACATTATCCTATCACAAAGATTTAACATACTGTAGTTTGAAGATGAACACAAAAGTGATTACCTTGATGCTGGCATTAATTACACGGTAGATGCCCATTTTGTATTTGACACTGTAAGGCCCTAGCAGATGAAACTTCAATTATATGGCTCTAAAATAGTTTTTAGCTAAACTTATTCAGTAATAGCATTCTTTATTTTGCTACATTTAATTACAGCAAGCTAAATTTAGTATGATTAATGACCTGACCATTCTGTTTTCCGACTGTGTGCTGGGGGCTCCAAAGTGGCCTGGCTTGGTGCACTCTCAAAGAAAGAATTGCAAGTTTTTTTGCAAATTTCGCAAAAACAGTGCCATGATTCGTTATCAAAAGTCATAGTACACGTAGAACGGCTGCAATAAAATGACGTGCGTGCAGAGCGCGGCGGCCAGCGCAACACAAAATTTGGGGCTTTTGTCCTAGTTAGCGGTCAGCGCAGCGCATGCCGCATCCTATGTGAAGGGGACTTTAATCCGACGAATAATAAGAAGTGTGCTTTTGCATAGGCACACTTAATAATTCTGTGGTGTGAACATTAGAGTAAACAAAGAACCTTGGAGAAAGATACTGAAACATATACTGGATAAACACGGTCAAATAGCTGTGAACAGCTTCAGGCAAATACAAAGCATCCTACCAAAGGCCAATCACTACAGACCTTCAGTGCAACTGTTGAGAGGTCAGTGGGGCCATCGTGGACATGAGGGAAAGGAGCAGCTGGTGACCAGGTTAAAGGGAGAGCTACAGACTGCTGACCACTGGGAAGTTGACATTTGGGTTATATATAGACTAGAATGGTTTAGCCTCGTCTACGCAGTGCAGACAGCGCCGGAAGGCTGAAGTCACACCCTGAGTACTGTAGATCGTACATATTGTGACAAAAGGGAAAGAGAGAGAGAAAGCCTGTGTGCATGTGTGTGTGTTTTTAACTTACACCCTTCATATATGTCAGTTGGGATGTGGACAGCAGTTGTGTTGTAGGAGACGTCTCGTTTGAAGTCCGGGTCAAAACTGAAATCCCCGGGAATGTACGGGATCCTCTTCTCCTCATTCCCTTCTTTCTTCCCGTCTGTATCTGACTCACTTGTGTCTGTCCCACTAAGCTACACATGAAAATAAAGAAGAATAGCAGAATTTGATGTTTTAAAATCACATGGAAAACATTTTTGGCTTTATAGGTGTGGGGGCATTGTGTACACTGTAAAATTACTGCATAGTACGTGTAGTATCTTGTTGTAATAGACAGCATAAGCTAAATATTATGCAGTCATAGATGAATGCCAGTATCTAGATAGAAACAGATAGAAAGGGGAGAATCGAATAGAGAGTGACATTAGTGTGCAGTGGGTGTGAGGTTCTTTCCCACTGGGACTGTGGAGAGGAATTAGATGTCGAAACCTGTTTATCAAAGCAGACAAATGATGTCCAAGGCCAGAGGAGGCATTAAATGCACAAATGCACACTCATTTGTTTGTGTTGGGCCCTAAACATGAACTGGCCCTAATCCATACAAAAACCCTGTCTCATAAACACGAGTCAAATCTTAGTATAAACACAAAAAAAACCTTTTGCTGAATGCATAAATCTGTACTAACAGAGATTTATTTGCATACATTTTAAGCAAAGAAACGAAAGTGTTACAGTTCTTACAGGCTGCAATAAAACCTCAGATCTTTTTTTTTTCCCCCATTGTGACATTACGTCAAATTGCTTAAGTTGTACTTACGCCGTCTTTGGCGCTGTAGTAACTGATTTTCTCGACCTGCAAAAACACCAAAACAGATACAAGAGAATATCAACAAAAGCATGACAAGAAATACTAGATTAGATTAAGAGGTTGTGTATCTTAATACTACATTGAAACAAAGCGTCTCAGTTCTCACACTGGTCCAAATCTTGAAAGGTGTTTTACCAAGATTGCCCTCACAAATGCCATGCTTCGATGGGTGTGATGTTTCCTTATTGCTCCCAACAGTCTTGCAACATTATGCACAGTGTACAACTACGTGTACAAGCAGCTAACAAATTGGGTTGTCACTGACAGCAGCAGAAAGTGTGTATTTCAGTGTCCAAAACAGAAAAGGTTTATCATCAGGAGAGCATGAATGTCCTATTTCTACATGTAGCACGAAGGGTGGAAGATTTCACTTAAAAATAAAGGGTCCTATCCTAATTCCTGTCACCAGTGGGATTCCATTCTGCAACGATGGCTCAATGGAGTCTAATCGCCAAATAGCTTAATTGAAATCTGTATCTCAATAAATCATCCATCCATCCATCCATTTGCTTCCGCTTATCCTTTTCAGGATCGCGGGGGGCGCTGGAGCCTATCCCAGCTGTCTTAGGGCGAGAGGCGGGGTACACCCTGGTCGCCAGTCTGTAGCAGGGCTAACACACATAGACAGACAACCATTCGCACTCACAGTCACTCCCACATTCACACCTATGGGCAATTTAGAGTTTCCAAATAACCTATCCCCACAAATAAATCATGTTCAACCTAAAAAGATAAAACAGTAAGCAGATGAACAAAACCTTAAAAAAATGCTACAGCTAGTCTCAAAAAAACCTAACAGGGCATCTGAATCTCTCAATTTAACTTGCACCTGCTACTTTTCCCTGCAGAGCAAGTGAGTTTGCGTCTGATACTGAGCAGCAGTGAAGTAAGTGGTGTTGTTTTGCTCTTACACTGCTGGGCTTGCTGTCGGTACACGGGCCAGCAGGGTGATAACGAGCTAGCCTAACTGTTGACGTAAGAATGCCCTGGAGCCCCAGAGATGGCTCACTGATTCCCACCACCTGCATACCACCTCTGAAGTGGCACGCCAACAGAACGGCACTAACACTGATGCCACTAACACCGCTGTGTTTGCTTAAAGAGTTTGTAATTATCTCACACACAAGTGATTTAGCAGGGCAAACTGTGCCAAATACAAACATCTGCTCTCCATTTTTCTGCCTTGACTGTTGCAATATACCAGAAGACTTATGAGATCAACTATATGTGCAAAGTGTGCAACAACGCACGCATACACACAAGTTAATAACAGCAGACTCATGTTTTGTGTCAGGTGACGTTAGTGCAGACAATTTGCACATTAAGGTCACACCATCATACCTCCCAAAGGAGAAAACTGTGCGCAAGAACACTCAATGTGTGAGACAGGGAAAGGAGATGAAGGGAGTGTAAGGATCAAAAAGCGAATACATACATAACTAAAGAGTATGCGACTGCCAAATCACAGTGTGTATGATCTAAATGTTATCTGAATATGGATATGCTTACTAATGTATTGCATCTCATTTCACACAGGTACACCTGCAGGTCATTTTTACATTTTTAAACACCAAATGACTCATTTAATGTGCATTTAGAAAAAACTTGAACATCATCTGTTCCCTCCAGTTATGGTGCTTTCCATCACTATGGTCAGTCAACAGTTATAAAAGGCAGCCTTTGTTTTCTAGGTCATAAAGCATCATATTTACATTTTAAGCAGCACAAAATTTGGGACTTTAATCCTACATTTACATGAAATATATCACTGCGATAAGTGAATACCAAATGCAAACACGAACAAAAACAAAAGGGTTAAAATGATTATGATGCACTGACACATGCAAATGTGCTGTTCTTACTGCAGCTGGCACGGCTTTCAAGTGTCAGCAGGAAGAGGTGTCCAGCATTACTGACCCAGTTATCAAAGGTGACAGACAGAGAAGACACAGGCATACACACACACTCAAACACACACCACACACAATGCTCCACTTGCTATTTTAATAAATTTACTATTATCACATTAAGATGACATTTTTCATGTCTTAATATGAAAAGAAAGAAACCTTTGTTGCAGTGCTTTGGTGGCCACAGTCATGGTAAAAGTACACTCTCTGTCAATTCTAAGCCTTTATGCATCAGGACATATCGCGCCATCATTTATTTAACAAAAATTAAGTAAAAAAGCTGAAATGCAGAAGAAGTGTGTGAAAAAAGTACACCTGGTCTGGAGCATTTAGGTGTGTTACTGTAACACAATTCCAAGAAGAGCCTATGAAGATGTTTGCTTATACTGCACAACACCTTGTTTGGTGAGAACCAAAGCTTATCAGCACAAACAGCTCATACCGACCCCCAAGCACGGGTGACGATTTGGGCAGTCACTAAGTCAACCATGAACTCCTCAGCATACCAAAGTATTTCAGAGTCAGATGGCTGTCCAGTGTCTTAAAGCTCGGCAGGACAGTGATCCCAAACAAACTCTATAACAGAATGGCTGAAAAACAAAAGAATCAAGGTGATGCAATAGGTGGGACCTTAACAGAGTTGTGAATAAATGTATGCCCCAAACCTCAAAGAACTGAATCCAACTCCTCCACACAAAGCCATACAGAAAACAATTACTTTGTTTTATTGCCGCTAAAGTTATAACTTCAACAGCTTTAGCTGCTAATGTTAAAACTGCTACATAGTTAAAACTGCATTTCCAAGCACTTCTTCTGCATTTTGGCTTAGTTTTTGTTGAATAAATAACAGCACAGTGTAATATGTGTTTTGGGGTATTTTTCTGGACATGGTATATACGAGATCATTTTTTTGTTATGTCCTGATAGGCACAAATCATCGAATTGACAGACAATTGACTGATTATACAATATGAAAACACATCCCACGTTAAAATACCTTATAGTAATATTACAAATAATAGACAAGGCTTACTGCCAAGCCCAAAGGGGAGACACGAACGATATACACAGACACAGAGTATTATATTAACCTCTTGTTAATGCTAAAGAATGCTGTACACATAAAAATACACTAAAGACAGGTTCACGTGGGGATAAGCACATTGTAATAGGATATCCTGAGGCAGTTTCACTTGAGTTGGGCTGAGGTGTATGAAGCTATCATAACCTTTTGTTTGCCGCATAACAATTACAACGCATGATGTTTGTACAGTGAATACATTTAGATGCAATAAACCCTTCATGACTCTGAGCTTAATAATATTTTATATTGCTTTGGTTAATTTGTTCAAGAGTCCCTGTCACATTAACTCCAAAATAATTACACTAGCTAGCCAAACATAAAGGGCCAAAAGGATATCGAACTCAGTGAGTAATATCATAGATAAATCAATCCCCAGAGATCCATATCTCGCTCTCTGATTTCGAAGCACAAGAAAGTATGCACGACACTGAATAATCTGAGAAAATCATGTTAAATAATGTCTAAGGGACAAATATGATTAAGACTTGACAAACAGTGCTGAACAGTTTTTAAATCTCATTGGATAAATGGCAAAGTTGTTTTTTTCCCCAAAAAAATCTTCCCACTATAAAATGTACAAAGAACGCCATTTTTAATTTATAAATTTAATCCCCTCGGGCCATTTTACAATTTCCATTTATTATGAAAAAGTTAGATCTAAAACACAGGGCGTGCTTTCACTGGGCTTGTTTTCAGGCAAAGCAATTTCATTCAATTCAATGAGTAAACAATGTCTTCTTATAATATGCTGTAACTAATACTAAGATTACTGGAGACCAATCGCTGTATGCGTATAAGTGTGTGTGTGTGTGTGTGTGTGTGTGTCCACTTGTTCATCATAACCATGCTTGGTAGTTTCCGCCTGTTATGTAAAAAATGATCAAATTCAATCAATAAAGTCATTATAGCCCTATTGTGATTGTAATTAGATTTCCTTCCAGTTATTATGATAGCGATTATGAATAACATGTCCCTCTACCTCCTCTACATATGGAGTTCATTGAACCACTTGATCTGTATGTAGACAGCCATGTTAATGAACATATTAGATAGATCATGTCGCGGCCGCTCACTCACGTCGCTGTCGTCCTGCCACACATGTTCCATCTGAAGCTTTTCTGCTTCTGTTGCCAGCCTCTAAAAGAAGACAAAGAGAGAAGGAGCGCAGAAGAGACAAACACATTATGTAAGACCATTTTAATATTTAAAAACCTCAGAATTTTTTTTGATTCTAAGGCGACAATGAAAAAAGTTAGTCAGCAAATATCAACGTGATTCTTAGCTAGAGTGTATTCAAGAGAAAACACCACATTTCCCTCGAATACCTTCAGGTATGAATTAGAACCACTGACACTGTGCTGTGCTAAAATTAGACACTCACCTTCCCTCTTCTCCCCAGATCTGATCATAATGACTAGGTTAATGGGTTTATAATGGTCCCAGTTTTTAATTTGTACATGGTCCAGATTATTCACTGTATTATTAATTTCCCTGGGGAAATATGAAATCCAGCTCTTCCTGCTTTTGTGTATGTCACTATGAGTTTCAAGTCACACACACACACAAAATAGGGAAATAATCTGATGGGGGCAAAGGAGTAAATTAATTCACTGTATCAACCCACTCCTCTTCTCATTCCATAATTTAATTTTGCAGTAAAATTAAACACGACAGTCGCGAGAATCAGCGAGGCAGCACAAAGTCTGACTGTGAATCCCAGGATGGAATATTAGTCACAGTGTTTGTGTGGCAAAATCAAGCTTCAAACACGATTTAGACAGTAAAGCGGTACAATTTTGGAATCACTTAAGCAAAATTACTTAATATAACACCAGATAGGTAATATCATTGTAGCCAAACAATGTGATATATTACACAGAACTTCATATCAAAACATAAGTAAGAAGCATGAACATGCACCAAGTATTGCAAATGTTACTGGAAAGCTAGAAAAAAAAACCCTCTGCTGATTCAAAACATCAATGTCCATAAAAAAGAAACAAACAAACAAATTAAATAAAACTAGCAGAAAGAGTAGCAGCTGCTCACAGATCTTGTGCTTGTGCACCGTACCCCATTATACTTTCTGGAGGCTGAAAGCGTTGTAAACCTCACTCTGGTTGTGTGTCATTAGGGGGAAATTTAGCAGCAGCTTTAAGAGATGGTGGGAGCAAAGGTGAAAGCGCGCTACCTCTATGTCTGTGCAGTTATGGTAGGGGGGAAATAAAAGGCTTTGGTATAGAATCAATACACAGCATGTGGGCTACTTATAGGGAAAACATGTATACATCCTTCCTGTCAGCCACCTGCTCAACCACTGCTCTGTTAGACAAGTTTATGTTTATGACTCTCCATGTGTGCACATACACACACCCCCCCCCTTGAGGGATATGAGTCTTGGCAGTGGGGTCATTCTGGTCTTTTTATTTGCACATGCACAAACACACAGTGCCTTTGTAGATTTTGTTTCTAGTTGCCAGTGGCAACCAGGCTGCATGGACTTAATGGGAATATCCTGTCAGTTTCCAGTCAGGTCACTAATGGTGCAAAGACAAATCAGTTTGTGTGTCGTTACTGTGGTCACAAACCCACAGATGGCCATTTACTGTGGAAGCACTCCCATTTCGGCTCCAGGCATTATCCAAAGAATGAAACATGATAAGAAGACAAGGGCTTCGTGTGTATTTCTGTAGCCCACACAAAAGCAATTTGCAAAGCATTTTCATCACATTCACAGCAGGTAAGTCTGAATATCAGTCACAGCAGTTTGTGTGTTTTTTTTAAAACAGGTTTTCTACATGAAACTCATTCCAGTACACCTGCTCACATGTCACTAAGAAAACATAGTGTTCAGTACTAAAACATATACAGCACGCAGCTGAGCAACTTAACCATGCACAGAAGTTCACATGACAACAACAATAATGTGGTTGCATACAATAAGTGTGCACACGGTCATAAGTGGGGATATGACAGCATAGCAAATTAACCAATCACGTAGGAATTTCCTCACATTTATGGATACGTAGAGTGTTCGCCCCATGATTGGAAGGTCGGGAGTTCAAGTCCACCAACCAGCTACTCTGAGGTAGTAAATGCAGAGGACAAATATCCCCTATGGGATTTATGAAGTATACGTTACGTTACAAAATCATCAAAGGGATGTCATTGCTGAAAGGTATGAGACAGACATCAACAAGTGAAGAATGACTACATTTTGAACACCTCTCCAAAACTGAACTGAAACCAACAATACTGGTCGGGAAGCCAGACAACTACATGCATGACGTCATGCAAGATCACAGTTAGAGCTGAGGCTTTAATCAAAGTAGATTATAAACAGTCCCAAATACCACTCAGTTTTTACACAAAACCTTCAGACATCTGCTAGAAAGCAGGAGATTATGATGAATTTTATCTGTCAGTAAGCAAGGACACACAGCATATATCTGAATCAACATCCAAATCTGGCTTCACCAGAAGAAGATTAAAGTTTTGGAATGGCCCAGCCAGAGCCCAGACCTGAATCCCACTGAAGATCTGTGAAATGAGCTGGATAGGGCTGTGCACAGGAGAAGCCCTCACAGTCTGACAGATTGGGAGCAATACTGCGAGGAAATGGGAAAATTTTTGCCAATTTAAGATGCGGCATGCTAATTCCTACCTAGACTGTATGCTATATATCACAATCAAAAGATGCCCCAACAAAATAAAAAGGGTATGCATACTGATTTTATTCCTTCCTCTGAAACATTTTGTATTTTTAATTAAATTCTATGGACTAAAGTTTATTAAAAGTGGAAAATGTTCTTAAATGATTTATGTCATTTACGCCACACAAGTTTAGACTTTTTTTTAATCTACTGTATAGTAATTATTTAAATAATTGTAAAAGGAAATGATGATGCCAGAATGCATAGCATAATGTGCATGGTTTAGAGAGGTATCTGTTCACAGACATTTGTATTTACTATTGTTTTACTTGGCATTTCCCTGCAGGTGAGACCTGCTGACCTATCTTTGACTCCTTTCACCCAGTAGTTAAAGGTGCCAGGTTGAATTTCAAGCAGCTGTACGCGCACACACACACGAACGCACGCAAACACGCACGAACGCACGCAAACACATGGACACAGGAAAAGGCATCAAGAAGGATAGCAGAAGATCAAGAGGTGAAGGGTTCCCCAGCCCCACCTTGTAGCGTTTCTTTTATGTTGAATCCACAGCCTCACAGTGTTTTTCTACACCTTTAAGCAGTTAAAGGTTTTGCTGAATTTACTCCTTTTAAGTGCCGCATAAACACATGTCAAACAGTACATCAAAACAAAATGCAACACCAGTTATGTTAAAATACATAATGAGAAGATGTTGAAATGAGGATTTGCTAACAAGCTGGCATATAAATATACAATATCAGCAATCTCTTTTAGCAAGACTAGTGAGAACATTGTTGCATTAGTGAGGGGATAATGAAATTGGTCTATGGCCGTTTCCTACTATGTAGCTTCATGCCTTAGAATCAAGTTACTTCAAGTTAAGTACCATCCACTTTTGTGGGACAGTCAAATAGAGGTGAATTCATTAGGACAGACATGCTTCTGAATATGAGTTTTACTGATATATGTGCCAAAATGCTAACTTAAAATAGGCACTAAATTGCTGACATTTGGCAAATAAGAAAGAAAAAAAATGTTTAACAAGCTTCAAGTGACCACTTCACAACAGATCTCCCATAAATCCACTGAATGCTTGGACACAGACTGTGTGCGCTTGCACGTGTTTTTCTTCTGCTCGGAGAAAATGAGTCATGTCTTCTGTAATTCCTTAAATCTCCTTCTGATGTCACTAGACGATGAGCCAAACTGAATGTGTTATGCTACAAAAATGTAATTTCTGAGGACCCAGAGCAATAAACACCCATGAACTATGTGAGCTATAAACATTACGGCATGTATAAAATGAGTTGGCCTCAAAAGGATGACAAATAATGTGTAAACTTTGTCCAAAATCAACAGCAACTAACTCCCAACAAGAACTTTGTGGATTTATAGCTCACATTTTCTAGTTGTTTTAGTCAGGCTTGCTATCTTTAGGACACTGTTGGAGGACAAATGTGGAAGAAGCTTTCTACTGATCAATAACACCTCGAATTATGTTTTAATGCAGGGATGATTTGCCTGATGCAGATGAGTCTTTATATATCGCAGTAAGGGTGGGGTATAGGAAAGTAATGGAAAGAGTGAGCGTGTAAAGCAGAAAAAAGTGATCACTGTGTCCCTCACACATGCTTAGTACACATGGCATGCTTTTTAAAAAAAATTTTTTTATCCTTTGTCTGTGATCTAAGAACACCAGATTAAATATTGTGCTCTGCAACTCCTGTGATTTTGTAAGCAAAAAAAAAGAGATGTACTGTGTAAACATGCTTGCTTTACTGACACACGCTCCTGGCAGCCTGATTAGAGCATCGAGTACTGCCAGGACAACACACAAACCCGCGCACACACGCACACACACCTGCCATCTCACTGATGTGTAGGGAGGCACGGGAGAGCAGAGGAAACATGAGCATCTGCTGTTGTGACTGGCAGCACTTTAGTCAGATCTACCCTGCTCAGCCTGTAGGGAGCCAGGAGGAGAGTGGTGAGAAAAAAGTGGCGAGAGAGGACATACATTTGCACACATTAGACAGATACACGCACACACTTACACTGGCACCAGAAGGAAAACAACTATACAGTGAGTATGTGCAAGTTGACAAATTAACCCCATCTACACAACTCTGGTCTTTTAGAGAAGACATCACCCTCACCAACATACTAACTTAGCATGAAGTGTCTAGTTAGAGACTGGTGCTGATCCACTGCTGTGCTCTGGTTTGACAGCTCATCTCTCCTGCAGCAAACTCTTCCAGTCGACCATGCTATCTATGTGCCAGCTGGCTGCAAACAACTCCCAATTACAGCTGTACCCAGCTGGAAAGTGTATGTGACGGTTCGGCACATGGACACACCTACAGCCACTCGCTGATTTGCTGTATGTTTCAGAAGGAAAAAATAAATAAATAAAATAAATAAATCACAATTTGGATCATCAGCGATTTGGCTTTACATATCACTATTTACCGATCACAACAATAACGAGATGAATGGTGCTTACTTTAGCTTTTTCCTGAAGCGTGACGGAGCAGAGACAGTGTTACTGACCAAAGCAGTAACACACTGTGGTAGCTACTGTTGCTGATACAATTAAAAAGCAGAATTCGGCCGATGTAAAGCAGTAAAAAAACTAAAAACTAAAAAAAAACAATGAAAGCTGTCTTTGCCTGAGGCACAGCTGTTGTAATCTATACCTGAATGGGACTAAATGTGACAGAGAGAGGGAGATAGAGTTATAATGAGCGAGAAATCAAATGTGCACGCCCCCCGCGCCCCGTCTGTATACATATACTGTATATCTGATAAGTTTCATGTAGGAAAACAGAGATGACAAACACAAAGCCGGAGCACTGCGACAGCTGGGCTGACAAAAGCAGCTAGACACACAAATGCACACACAAGCACACACGGTCCAGGAAGTGGTGAATAATGAGTCACTAGTGGCCAAAATCGCGCACGCACACACACACAAGACACACGTGCACTCTCATTGATTCAATATTTCAAATATTAATGCTCGTTAAGAAAGACAGCATTAAGTTTGCACAATATTGCATCATGTCATTTAAAACCTTTTAAAATCGCTACTGTGTGAAATCCATACTGAAACTGTGACATCAAATGAAATCTATTAAACTGCAATATGTTTTGTAAAAGTTCTGGAGCCAAGCCATCTGTTTTGGATACTCTGCATGTGTTTTTGTTCACTTTATATGTTTTAGAGTCCTTGGGCACACAAAGCAGAACTCAGTGACTCAGGGCACAGTGTCCTGAGATTCACAGCCAATATAGGAACTACAGTTGGGAATTGTCTGGCATGTTAGCAGTCCATTCATAATCATTCTGTGATTAAATGAAATGCTGTAATGACTGAAGGAAGTTAATCACATATTTCTAGAAGATAAGTGAGATGTGATGATTGGGGGGGGGGGAGGGACTATTTGGTTACAACCAAACAAGCAACTTATCATCCAGAACAGAATTAGCAGACAAACTGATCAAGAAAAACATCGCTTTTGTCTAGCACTAGATCAATACACCTGTGATGGGATGAAGAACATCCCATTATTGGATTTGTTAAGTATTCGGACAAGAAAACCCTTTTACACAGTCATTAAGGTGACAGTGAAAACACATGAAAATTGTGTTGGAATTATTATCCTTTTGCATGATTTGCTCAACACAGTTTACAAGATCTTTACATTTTCTTCAACTATGTTTTATATGGTTTCAGAATTCATGTCAACTGTGAGCTGCCTGTGTCATGTGCTGTGTGCAGGCAGGAAGGGTGGACCCAAAAGTGCAGACTCACAGAAGCCAAAACTTGAACTCAAAAAAGTTTTAATGCTAAACGCAAAGGTAACTAAACTAGAAAATACAAAATAAACTTACACAGGCAGACAGAAACACACAAGCATGAAATGAGAGAGATCACGACACAGACCAAAGAAAACACAGGGCTTAAATACACAATCAGGAAATGAGAGACAGGAGGGAAATACAGCTGGGACAAATCAGGGCTAACGAGACAAGGGAAGCGAAACCAGATAAATTAACATGAGACACGGACTTCCAAAATAAAACAGGAAACACAACACAGAGATGCGGGCTAGACAAGGGGATACAGAGAAAATATGGAACAGACAGAAACCAGAAGACTAAAACTCTAACATAAACCACACAGGCAATCTAAACTAGAACAATACTATAACTCATAGACAAAGAAAGCTGAACATAATGAAATACACAGAAACAAAGAACCAAAAACACGACAACCCAGGCACCCTAACAGCCTGGCCCCTGAGGCAGTGAAGCAGTCCTCAACAGTACCATATCTACAATCAAACTGCTATAAACTGTAACAAAAAACCCCCCCACAAATTCAGTTCAGTGGATTCAATTCTGTTTAGTTTTAAGTTTCTTGATTTCTAAAATATTTGTGTTTTCTTGTTTTTCTGACAGGTGGTCTAATGCCTTTGTGAAATTTGTGTAATTTGACACCAATATTTGCAGTTATCGCCTGTACCATATCAGCCCAATATCAACCCAATTTGCTCGTTTTGATTATACAATTTCTAGAAGATCGTCTTGAAGTACATTGATTTTTTTTTTTTAATAGTTTGATTTAAACTATTTTCCCAGTTTCACACAAATTCACAAACAGCTTTTTATAGCATAGAATGACGATACACATTAATATTCTGAACTTACGGTATGATAACACGCTCAATAATTATTGAAGTTAGTCGGTTTTAATTGTATTTCTGAAAATGACAATAAAATATCATTTTTAAGCTGAATTTGTTTATGTATGTTACTTTTTATTGGTATACAGTGTTTGCTTGTATAAATATGGTGAAAAAAAATATGCAAAACTATCACATAAAAAACAACAAACGCATTGAAATAAATCTACATAGGTCCCCATGATAGTAGTGGGGATTCACGAGGTTCTCAGTCTCTACATCTGTTAGCATAGGGTTTGAAAAAATCTGAGATTTCCCATAACTTTATTTTCAGGTGTGTTCTCTGAGTACTGTCCAATCCCATATTTGATTATTTATTATTTATTTGTGCCTTTGCTTCTCACAAGAGGCAATATTCTAACATTTCAAAACTACTCGATCGGGGGTGGGGAACTCCAGGCCTCGAGGGCCGGTGTCCTGCAGGTTTTAGATGTGTCCTTGATCCAACATAGCTGATTCAAACTGCTAAATTACCTCCTCGACATGTCTTGAAGTTCTCCAGAGGCCTGGTAATAAACTAATCATTTGATTCAGGTGTGTTGACCCAGGGTGATATCTAAAACCTGCAGGACACCGGCACTTGAGGCCTGGAGTTCCCCCACCCCCATTCACTATATGAATCAAAACCTCTAAGATCCTACTGCAATAAGCTTATTACTCTAAAAGGCCCATTCTTGTGTAAGATTCAATCAGCATAATTAACCCGCCGATAATACATCAACATTGTGCGACATTCAGAAAATTTGTGTTTATTCAGCAATTTTGGGCTTTCACCAGCACTTAAGTGAAAGACAACTGTTAGAAAAGCACTCATTATGTGAAGTTTGCTTTCTTCTCTGTGGCATCAGAAATGAATGTACTCAATATTTGAGTACAAATGGATAAATACTCATGTGAAACTGTACAAGCAAAACTGTTCTTAGTTTATTGGACAACATAATAAAAAAAAAAAACGTGTGAATGCGGAGTG
>VOQK01028290.1:30602-51864 GCA_015052645.1 Benitochromis conjunctus
TTTCTGAGCACTTGTTGCCCATATTGAGCAGTTAGATGCCTGCTGTGTACGACAGTCTCCCTGTTGATAAAAAATGATGTTATCCGACGAAATTAGATCTGCAACTAAATAGACATTTGTGGTTACAATGTTTTCTAAACTGCTATTTTGAGCCCAAGAATGAACTGTGAACCCTACTGTTGAATGATTTAGTTGCCAATAAAGCTCCTTTCAGCTGCTACTTTATTAACACGTGGTCGCCAAAGTGGATAGCTATGCATTTTTTTGATTTGGCAGATTGTTGCACCGGAGGCCTCTCCTGATGCAGTCTCAAAGGGATTTTTGTCGCCTCCCGGGAACAAACTGAGGCGTCTTTCCTTGTTAGGCAGATCTGTAAGCCACTAAATTCTGGAGATAATGAATGATTTATTAACCAATAATAAGAATTAGAATAATCCTGCCTTTATTAAAGCTTTAACTTACTGGGCAGCATTTTCCTGCCTTTCAGGCCAAAGTTTGAGTTCTGTTGTTGCCCTTTGGTGTGAATAGCTTCTTTTGGAACTTTTCTCCATTATGTCAGTGTTGGGAATCATTTTGGTTGCAATTTGAAAATCTCAGTTTTATTTGGGTATTATTTTCATAATTCATTTTTGTTCATGCTGTACTTGCCAGTGTTGTTTTGTTAGCTTTATGGTAGTTTTGGTGAGACGCAATGATGCCACACAATATTTCTCTTGATTTTAATTTTCTAAGTGTGGGAGTCCTTTTCCAGCATCACATCAGCTCCATGAATGTGAAGCAAATAGCCCCCAAAAGAAGTCAAAGTATTGTGCTAACTCAGAGGTGCTGCTTAGTGCTTGATGTTAAAGTAGAAATACAATTCCGAGTGTATGAATGGAGTTTTTTCATATTTATGTTATGTATGTTTGCTTGTTTTTATAGGCATCAATCTCCATAAAACAAAGAACAAACAAACAAAAGAAATTCAGGGTCAGATACATTTAGTGTCTTGTAAATGTTAAAGTATTAAAAATAGACTGAAAAATCTTGTGCAGCTACTATACAAGATTTTTCAGCGGTATACTAACTAATTTCTCTATATAAGTTTGCATGCATGTGTATTTGGAAGAGGACATGTTTGTTCTGTAATGTCTTAACTTAACAAAGCCGAGGCCCGTTAACTTCTTGTTAGTGATCATGATCGACTACAGCTGGGAGTTTCTCTTCACCAGCATAAAAACTATTTGTTTGACAGCATTCATTGGATTGACCGCTACTCAGGACAATTGGAAAGTCCAAGGAATTTGGGCAAGATCCAAAACTGACACCTTCAAGCTTGACTGAAATATGTAGCTGCCTACACGGACTTTTCTCCAGAAGCCAAATGCCTTCTGGAGAAAAGTTTAATGGTTAGATTAGACAAAGACTGAGCTACTTGGCCAAAGGAGGTGCGCTTAGAGGAGCAAAGGTGAGGCTTTCAAACCTAAGGACACTTCACCAACTGTAAGTTTGGTGGTGGTAGCATAATGCTAGAAGCTGTTTTGCTGCTAGTAGTACTGGTACCTTGCACAAAGTGGATGGGATAATGAAGGAGAACTATCGTCAAATTCTTCAGCTTCGGCTCAAATCAACAGCTAGATGTTAAAACTCTGACACAGTTGGGTGTTTCAATGGGACAATGATCCCAAACACACATTAAAACTGGTTTTGGATTGGATACAGGGGGCTAACATTAAGCTTGTGGAATGGCCTTCCCAAACGCACACCTCCTCCATAGACTATGGTTAAAAGCCAGGTCCATGTCAGGAAACCAGTTTAAATTAAATCTACCGATTCTATCAAGAAGAAAGATCAAACATCCAGTCCACATCCAGAGTTATGACACAAGCACAATTCTGGGTACCAGAAGCATCTACAGAATGTCCAACTTACTAAGGGACATTTAACCAAATATTAGTGGGATAAGTGTACATTTTTGAGTCTGTATGCATACTTTTAATTTTGAGTGGATTTGAGAAAATACAACATGAATTCAAAACTGTGTCCCTAGTTCATATTTTCTAAAAGCATTCAAATGTATACCATACAATCACCTTAAAAAAAGAACAATTCAAAGGAAGCATTAAAAGTCCAAGATTACCATGACATTCATGCCCATGATGAGTGTATGTAAACTTCTGACCATAACTGTATGCGGTGACAATTTGCATGAAGCAGCTGATCTCACAGTTCCTCATCTGTATCGCTGACAGTGTTGCTTGAGCTCCCAGTTAAACTGGTTGAATTCTCATTTTTTGTCATGGGAGTCAAGGGTTCCGTAGCCGTTCATCAGAGCCACGTTTAGATCACTATTTGGATACAGCTCTTCTTCACAGATCTCATTCTTGGTGGCAAACATCTGGCTGATCTCCAAGAAAGTTTTGTTCTTGGTCTCTGGAATGATGAAGAAGGTGTAGACAGCCACCCCCAAGCAGACCGCACAGAAGATCAGGTAACAGAAAGGACCTGTAGCAATCTGGGGTGGAAGGACACAAAATAATACATATGCACAGTTAAAGAAACAAAACACTCTGGGTTATTGGAAGCTAATTACAGCAGATTAACATAAACATAAACGTATAGCAGCTATTTTTCTTTTGAAAATAAGAAACAGGATACCAGAAAACCACATGAAAATGTGTTTAAGGGTTGTTTAATTTTTCCTGTCAAAGCCTCAGTCACGTGAAAATGATTTCTTCTCTGTGTGTTCAGTAAAAAATGAAACCACGGGACAGGGTGTCTAGCCTAGCTTATCCTAAAGACTAGATGCAGACGTTACCCGCTAGCCTGAAGACCAAAAACATTTCCTGAGAGCAACGAAGTTATTCTACTTTATTGTTACTTTATCTGTTAAAAACAGAAAGATCAAGGAACGGTTACTGTGCTGGAGCAACTGTAACTCACATAATTTCCTTAGCGATTAATAAAGTATGCTGATTCTGAACATACGATCTCATATTTTAAGATCTGTAGCCAGAGTAATGACCGCCTGACTCGGTCACTGTCAACTTAACAATTAATTGTCCTCTTTGCTTTGTAGCTGTTCACTTGGAACGAAGCTGAGGACAATGACAGACAGCAAGGTCGGGATTTTTAATTGGCAATTTTATTGGTATTTGGGGAGTCACTTCTATTCAGACAACAGTGCACAGCCAATCGCATACGCACAGCAGATCTGCATTAAATGTCAAGGCCACACATGTCATCAAGGGATATAAGTCAGCACTGACCTCTAAGAAGGGAAAGACAAAACCAATGGTGAAGTTGGACATCCAGTTGAGGCAACCAGCCACAGTGTACGCAGCCGGTCGGTGAGACTGCTTAAACAGCTCTGCGGTGATCAGGAAAGGCACACCCGCTGTAAAGGATACACAAAAACATATGTCTTATTTCATGGGTCACATTTGGATTACAAAAACATTCCCAACAACACCACATGAAGACAATTTAATCTAACTAAGCATCCTGTTATAACACAAATCACATTTAATTACTTAGTATGGCTATATGAATCTATTGGGTGATGTGAAATTAACATCGGCATCTTAGTCCATCAATTACTTTATCGATACTCCCACTCAGGACTCTTCCTTGGCAGTTACTCAAAATTAACAGAAGATGATTAATGATAAACATTTCACAAGCCCTAGTGCTATTATATTACACTCCTTTTTCTACATGTACTTCATTATGTGTTCATTATTACTCACTAATCATAGACTGACAAGAGAGGAAGGTGTTTGTCAAGATGGCAAAACTCCACTTCTGAACCACAAGACACAGAATAGCTTAGCTCATGCAATTCATTAGTTTAAGATGTGCCTTAGCTTTAAACATGTGATTCTTCATTGTTAGAAGTGAAGGCTATGAAGGAGAAATATGCATTAGTATAAGCTCTAATGATTAGCTTTCCCAATAATGTGCTCATTATTCTGTGCATGATAACTGCAGAGAGAAAAGTTTAATATTGTCAAACCAATAACTACACCATAATTTGTCAACATCTGCGGTATATATGGGAGGGCATCAATGTGCAAGCAAGGTTTCATTTGAAGGAAACCATATTCATCACAGCTAGCTTATGAACAATGAGCCATTAGAAGTCTAATTGCAGCAAGAGAAATCCTTGTTTGCTGAGGTATAGATTTTGCCTGTTTGACGAATGACGTTATGTAAACCAGATTTGTTCTAATCCATCATCCTCGCAGGTTCGCTCGACGTGGCTCTCATCGTTGTAAACTATTGCCTCTTAATTCACTTCACTCATCTCATCCAGTGTACAAATGGCTGTGAGAATGGAAGCAGTGTGGCAGTTAGGATTTCCTAATTTACAAGACTAATGAAATACAATATCTCCTCACAGCCAGAGGAGGAGTGTGGAGGAAGGGGTGCTGACGTTTTAAAGCTTTAATGCCTGCTATTGCACAAGTGTCCAGCAGGGTGCAGTGTTTCCTCATACACAGGATTACTTATAGCTAATGCAATCACATGTAGGTTTGAAAGTGTTAGAAAGTTTTCATGCCAGATACAGATACAAGGTTGTCGGGTTGTTTTTTTGTTTGTTTTTTTTACCTGGACCTATGCAGAAGCCAGCAATAATCCCAATAACACAGCCCACACTGATGTAGCGCATGTAGGACAACTGCGGCTGTGATTGGTCAAACACAAGACATGAGTTGCAGACGGTCACACACAGTTTTATTATTATTATTATTAATTCATATGATGACTTCAGATGGAAAAATCTCTAAGCCTATCTGACATTTTATTTTGTTTTAAATAATTTGTCAGTGTCCTATGTTCGGCTTCAGTGAGTTTACAGTGAAATGGTCAGTGAATGAAATGTCTTACACTGGTTTTTAACAAATTCGATAGTCTTTTGCAGCAAAACCTACTCTGACTTTGTGCAGTCCACCTCTTTGGATGAGACATAGGAAATAGTTGCTAAACCGCAAAACATGCAACTGAAAGCAAGCTTACAAATAAGTGTGTTTGTGTGTTTCGATTGGCGTTCCTGTGAACAAAATAGCTTTTAGAAAGGGAAGTGGCATTTAGAGGTTTCTGCTGACAAACCATGTTTGTCAAGACGCTTAGCACGGGTTTGAAGTGAAAGCGTTTGATTGTCGTAGACTGAAGCTTTCACCTGATATCATTTTCTCATTTTTCACAGAAGGTGTCACATCTCAAGACACACAATAATTTATGTAAATTATGTAAATTTGGTTATGTCCTAAGCTCCATGTAATGTACTAAAATGTCATGCAAAATATTCCTAAACCAGCAGGATATCAGATGACATGTACCTGGAAGAGGACAGACACAGTGATTCCGGCACAGCACAGTCCCATAAAAAGGAAACCACTGATCATCAGTGGTCTTCTGCCCAGACGCTCAATAGTGAAACACTAAATAATGGACAAATAAGCAGGACTACATGTGACTAACCCATAAAATAGATTTTCAGAAAGTTAGTTGCAATTATACGAATCTTTCATTTGCCATGGTACCTTGATTTTCATATCTCTATCTAGAGATATAGATAGAGATAGATAGAATAACTTGGCCCTGTGCACTGTACAGCATAAATGACCTTCATTAAGTTTCAGCTCACCTTCCCGTAATGGGATTTTATGCAAACCAAGACAACAGGAAACTAAAACGATCACATCAAACATAACAGACTGTGTATGACTACATGTCATAACCAAAGTCATTATGTGATTTAAGTATTTTAGGTAAAAAGTTACATGTTTATCAGAAGGGAAGTGCATTTGTTTTTCTCAGTTTCTCTTTTTCTTGTGGATTAAGATTGAAGTTACCATCAGTCATACAAGGCACAGATTTATTGCAACCCCAAGTGCTTCATGGTTAATTAATCTGCTAATTCTATTTTCAGTTTAGCAGCTATTAAATCCATAACAAAACAAAAAATGCAATTTTTAAATCAAGTTCCCAATATACTTAATACTGTTGAATATTCTTGCTTTAACGCTGGTCAAACAGAGCTCAGACCAGTAAAACAGCAGCACATTATCGCATCTGTAATGCTGATTGTATTGTATTGTGTCCTTGTATAATAGAAATGTGTGTGCAAGTGTCTACTCACCCCCAGCATCCCCGAGATGACCTCAATGGCCCCAGTTCCCACTGTTGTGTACTGAATATAAGGGTCTGTGATTCCTGCATTCCTAAAAATGTCATTTGTATAGAACCAGATCTGAAATTGACACAAGGTTTATTGATATATGTTGAATGCTTTGGACTATAGATACAGTAAAAATCAAAGTTTGCCTTGTTTTCTTAAGGAGCCAAAAAGTCACTCTGCTTATCTGGTAATGCACATGCTTCATCATAGTGATCATTATCACAAGGCCGACCATCACTCATGCATTTGAGATACAGCTTTTCATCAGTATGGACTCCTGACAAGTACTCCCCTTGAAATTAATTTGCGCATTTTCATTAATCACACTTTGCTGATACAACATCCATCATTGATGATGTGCGGACAAGATCGTGATCAGTGCAGTTAAATGCTGTCTTGTTGATTTAGTAACCATACATATAACATTTCATCACCATTGGAGGCTTGAAGTATGCAAACAGACGAGCAAAGCAGAAGGCCTGCACAAGCATAAACAATTCCAGAAACTTAAACAACTGGGATAAGATTTGATGAATATACACTGCTAGGCTAAAACGCCTCCTTACTGAGCTAAAATCCTCTCTAATATAAGAATTGTGTTATATGAGTTGATTAATATATTTTGTTTTATACACATGAACACAAAAGTGCAAGACACTGCTCAGCCAGTAACACTGCAGTGGTGTCAGAGAGCCAACCAACGTATCTAAAATAAACCCTTTAAAATCACAGAATTTCAAAGGTGTTCTTGGATTATTTAGCTCATCTAATCTGACACACATCAGTGTGTAAACCTAACCCAGATTTACACAATGAGGTATGTAAAGTTAAAGTAGGAAAAGTTCAATAGGAGAGAATCACAGTCTTAAAATGACCTAATCACTGGGCTTAATCAAAGCTACAATGCCAACTATACTACTTGAGTATTACCAAAACAAGCATCTGTCTTGAGAAACTGTCCTTGAGAAGAGAAGACAGGTTACCAATTGATAACATAATAGTTTAATGGCAACTTCTACTTTATACAACCTAGTTCAGGAAACCGCTCATTGAGCACGTTTGTGTCAAATGTCCTAGCACCTTACACCTCCACATTACAAACAGTGGATAAAACCTGGTTCACTTTTTAGTGGATTATGTTGATCCTAAACAGATGCAGGCAGCCTCAGCACATGTCTAAACTTACCCTACCCTAACAAAAAAAAAAACAACCAAAGAGCGTAATCCTCATTGTCCGTTTTATTACAGCATTCTTCTTTGGAACTGATTATCCACTACAACCAGTACGAAGACACTAGATATCATGCATTACATACATCTGGAAAATATTTTGTTACCTGAAAAACATAACTTAGTTTAGTTTTGCATTTCTTTGTCCCTTCTTTTTCTTCTCCATGATTTATCCATGATTTCGCTTGTTTATGATTATAAATATGTAGTAGATGCTTTGTCGTATTCTCTTGCTAGTGCAAGAACCACAACAAAGCAAGAGCAGCAACAAAAGCACAGCAATGTGGGGCTGCCACTTTATTATGTGAATGACAGGACAGTTACAGTACTTGCAGAAGAAATAGCTCTTTCATCATTTTTCCTAGGTTGAGTGGCTCCCCAGCTGGCCGTAATAACTCTGCAAAATCAGCACCACAAATACTGTAAAGGCACCACGTTTGTGCAAAAACTCAGTTTGTATAAATATGATTATAAGTATCCAATATTAAAAAAAACAAAAAACATGCACATTTACTTTTCAAACTCTCTTGAAATCCTTAGTTTTACTTTTGGTGTCTCAGATTTGGAGACACTACTTCTTCTGGAGGTTTGAAGCCTTCCAGTGTTCCTGGCTGGAACAGCTGAGACTGAGAGACTCAGTGGGGTGCACCCCTGCTGCGAAATGGCACTAGCATATGAGCCTGCATGCCTGGAGCCTCCATCCATATGAAGCAATGAGTACAAAGATGTGTTTGACTTTGTGTTCGGATGGGTGGACCTTGTTATGCGAGGTAACGCTGAGGGAGAGGACCAGGAGATAATGAGGCATGGTCACATTGCCCCCTGCTTAGTCATTCAGTGGGTGTGAGACTGTGATGTATGGATGGACGGGAGGAGCCCAGCTGGGAACTCTCGCACTATAAGATCTCACTCTCATATAATAACTGCACAGTTGTTGCACATTCAAAATGTGACAACACACACATATAACAAAAGATGAAAACAGCAACACAATTGTTTTCCTACTCACAGCATCAATTCCAGACAGCTGCATGCCAATGTTGACCACCGCAACAGTGAGGACCTGCCAGCGGACACAGTTGTCCATGAGGAGGCTGCAGACAGAGAGGGTCTGCATGGAGGACAAAGAGCGTTGCTCCTCCTGCATCTCTTCAACCTCAGCCTGAATGTTTCCTTTAGTACGGAACCACTTTAGAGCTAAAGAACAGAGTGAAACATGAGTCTAGACAACTAGAATCCAAATCCTACAAATGCATGAGCAGCTAGACGGTTAATTTAAATGTAGAGATGCACAACTTGACCATGTGATACAAAAAGACTTCATGTCGTGATCTTTCTTTGTAATCCCTACATTCAGAAAAGAAAAGCAGGAATGCACTTTTTAACCTGCAATGGTGGCATGCACATCTCCTCTCTCTATTAGCAGATATCGTGGACTCTCTGGAAACCATGGCAACAGTATCAGCTGGACCATGGTAGGAACCACCACAAGAGACAAAAGCAGAGGCCAGTGCTCTTCCTGTGTGTGGAAAAAAAAACAAAAAATAAAAACCAAACACAGCACCTCACCTAAACCTTGATTTAAAAAAATAATAATAATCTCATCATCTAAAAATATTCATTTCACCTTTGTCCTTATAGCTATATTTAGCTATTCCATAAGTAAACATATTGGGAGTGGACGGCTGACAAATACATATCAGTGGACTTGGTTGCATAATATGGTTTGTTTTGGGAGGAGACTCAAGCATCAAGACAAGATTAAACACACACAAAGGTAATTTATTAATGCAATGATCCAAAAATAAAAGATAAAACTGTCCAGTGTCCCATTTGAGTATGAAGTAAAAAAAACAAACAAAACACAGGCCAGCTATGCCACAAAGCCAGTCGCACTCCACACGTCAATCACTTTAGCAGGGGTAGCAGTCGTCCTCTAAGACCCACCACGCTATAAGTAGACTAGCATATCAGTGCAATCAATTACACCTGCCTCCAATTAGTCCAACCCCATTACAGCCATTGGCTCACCACAAATGTGACACACACAACCACTCCTAAATCAGTGCAGCTTCACACAATAACATGGAGATGAATTAATACAGGCACATTAGTCCACCACGTTACACAAGACATCAAAAGTTACACTGTTGCAGTCAATCATCTAAAAAAAAAAACAGTTCCGCTGTAACAATTTAATATGAATTACCAGTCAAAAAAACCCCAAAAAACAAATCTAAAAAGCTGATATCATATTTCAAAACGTGGCAGAAAGTAAACATCTTGTATATACATTTTTTTGATTAACGATGCAGTTTTATGTATTTATTTTTTTTCCTGTTATTTACATGTCTTTTTTAATGAAATATGAAACTGGTCGACCTCCCCAAAAAGGGAACGTTAGACAACATGAAGTTACTTCATGACAACACGTCAAGCAAAGTAATTATATATATGAAAAAATGCAGTTTAGGGTGTCTTGAAGCCTTTTCTGTCTTAAAGTATATTGTTTGCAACCCTTTGAGCATCTGCTCATTTCTAGATCACAGTCTCTGCTTGCATGCATAAACTGAAAATGTTATTTATATTACATATCAGAACTACGTCAACAATTATTTGAAAGGTAAAATGAAAGCCAGTCAAACACCACAATATAAGCACCTTTCCCAGTATCTCTGAGAGCCCCAGGACCTGAGCGATGAAAACTCCAAGACAAATGTGAATGCTGGGAACGAGGCCCAGGAAGCCTCGCAAATTCTTAGGGGCGATCTCACCGAGGTACATCGGCACCACACTGAGAGAGATCCCTGTAGAAAAGAAGAAACTGCAATTAATACAGTCTGACTGTGCTAGCGCAAAAATGAACAAAACACCAAATATGAACTGAAAAGGCAATTTAAAGCATAAATGACTCAGCTTTTTATAGATTATAGGATATGTATATACAGCTATTTTTCACCAACAACGCAAAGAGCTGCTAATTAAAGACAAATATGTGACAGTAATATTAAAAGTAATAAATATTAAGAGGAGATTACTGACATTGGAATAAATTTTAGTCAACCAGGAACAGTAGGCACGTCTACCTGAGTGGACTCCTGTGATGAAACGCCCAATGACGACCATCTCAGGAATTCTGCACCATCTGCTAAAGCCCATCAGAGCTCCGCCTATAAAAACAAATGCGGTGGATCTCACCAGCGTCCCTTTCCTGTTTGGACACAGTGACTCTTGTTGCTCAGCTAATAGTAATTTATAAAGATGCAATCAAAAGTCATAAACATGGTCACACTGACCTTCCATATTTGGTAACTAGTCTGCCCACCAGCAGTGCTCCGGTCATTCCACCAATGGCAAAGATTGACACAGTAAGAGAGTATAAGACGGTAAGAAGATGCCCATCCGGAGTCAAGCCATGACTTTCTATTAATGTCTCATTGTAGAAGTCTTTGATGTACTGGTGGAAAAAAAGGTAAATTAATTTAATTTAAATAATAATAAAAACCCCCAAATAAATACAAACCAGTATAAAACAATTGTGTGCAATCAAAAGATAATGTTACCTTTTTTAGATATCTTATTTATTTAGCCTTTTATTTATTATTCTAAACCAGTAGTTTTATAGGAGTTCAAAATATTGTTTTTTTTTCTTACACTGAGCCTCTGTGCAGCCATGTGTTGACTGAAACCAACTGTTTTAGCTCCTCTTCCTTTTAAAGCAACTTTCTTCTGACCGACTGCCCCTTGCAAACAAAAAAATTTGAAGAGGAGGTGTGTGCAGCTTCTGTGCTCGCATCTAAAGCCGTAAGATGACTATAATAAATACATCGAATCTTACCGACATAAACGAGAGCCAAGAGTTGCAAAAACAGCCTGAAATAAAGCAGTCGGAACCCTGGGATTGTGAATAGTGCATATACTAAGTTATTATCAATGTCAAAATTTTGGAAACCTTGAACATGTTTAATGTGAGCATCCATAGCCGTAACACTACCGACATGACACAAAAAAGGAAACACATAAACGATACCTCACAATTTATCCCCAAAAGACCTGAAAAATGAAACTGGGGACCATAAAATTTGATGTTGCAACTTCAATAATTTAATCAAATCAAGTCAAATTCAAAGCTGAAAAGGGCTCATTACATGCAAGCTTGATGAATCTGACAGTGGCGCCTTTCGCTCAATAAAGTGTCCAGGATGATCCATTGCATAAAATTTTACACTAAACTAAATTCATCTTAAGAGGGACACATAAATCCAGTACAGTTCATACCAGCATTAACTGGACCAGTCCACATTAAGACTCTGTCTTAGTCACTTTTGTTACAAAAAAAAAGTAAGTACATAAATAAATCAGGAATTCCCTCTTTATTTAGTTAAATCAAAGCAGGCAAAATTGCACTCGATACCCTGTAGTACCCGAGTTAACATATCAGTCACGATCAGGGAAGCAACAGTATCGCTATCTCGATTACTAGTATAAACGTCGCTTTTTCTACCAAAAGCAGATAATTGAGAATTAAGAAAAACATTAATTAAATATAGAAATTCATGTGAATTTAAAAAAATGGTGCAGGAGAGGACACAATTCAAAAATTCTGTACTGTGTGCTATGTTATCGCACATAAAAAGGCCTGAGTGAAAGTCTACAGATCTCATAAAGAAGCACACGACAGTAAAAACACAATAAGTGTCCATAAGCAACAAGAAGGGAATTTTATATTTGCGCCTTTGCTTTGTTTGTGTATTGATTTCATATACAAAGTAATGAAAATTATTGAAACAACAGAAAGTGTCATATGATGTCAGAAAGGTTTTAACTGCTGATCTGGGCCTCTTCAAAAGAGGCTGAATAGAATAAAATAGAATAGAATAGAACTCCTCCACATTACCTTTCTTACTAAAATATTACTTTCTGAATGTTGACATATACTGACCTTGAGCTCGTATATGTGCAGCATCTTTATTTATATATCTACAGTCATGTAAAAAAGAAAGTTTTTACAGAACTTCATAGAGTTTTGTGAAAATCTAAATACATTCTTACTGGTTCCACAGGATTAGTAGCAGCCAGGTGCTGCTAATCAAAAGTGCTTGACTAACTGATCATCAGCAAGTGTGACCACATGAAAAAAAGCTTTTATTGTTTGTTTGTTTGTGTTTTTGCAGTATGCTGGTCTGGAGTGTTCAGGTGTGCTATATGCTATATGGTCTTGTCTTTCTTTCTAATCTGCTGCCTAATTACTGAAGCACTAGTCTTCTTTAAATTTGATGGTAAACTGAAATACATTTTACCTGAGGTTTATTGAGTTTAAAGTCTGAAAAAAAGGGTGTTATGTTGATACCCTGAGACTTACGGGCTCTGCTTTGGATGCCATTCTGAAATAAGCAGTTTAGCTTTTTCATTACATAATCTATGTTTTTATATTATTTATTTTCAGACAAGATTAGTCCGCATCATAATATCCAAAGCACAAAAAACTAACTATTTTCTTTTATTGCACAGACTGACTATTGTGCCACACTTTGTGAACACTGTGACAGCACAAAAAGGACGCTAACATTACTGAGAGCAGGTAAAATGTTTGACCTCATCATTTGAGCAGAAGATTTTAGATCGCTTGACACTGAGAAACTGACCCACACAAAAGATTTTATTCTCACATCCGACTTCCATATCAGACAGGAGTCGGCCTACGCTAGCTAAACTGCTAGCTTAGCCAAAGGACATAAGCAGAAGCAGCTAAATTGGCTCCGTGTCTTTTGAAATTAGCCATGCCAGGAAATAGTTATTACATTAATGTGTGCATTTAAGAGCATTACAGAGATGACTTGTGACTTCGTTCCATCCTCCCGTGACCAGTAGCTAAGCTAATCATCTCGTGAATCTATGTTTATAAAAATGAGACTCATGTCAAGCTTCTAATCTGCGAGCTTTTCCACATGTCTAAGGCTCCCTCTAAACCAACTACAGTTTTGTTGTGGGTGTCTAAAAACAATAGCATTTAAAAAAAAAACACCCTGGCTGGCTGATTCCTGACCTGGAACTAATGTAGGCTTTTATAAATTTTTGTTACATTAATCTAAGACTTTAAAACATATTTATAAAGTTTCAACAACAGATACCAAGCTCTAGAAAAACAATGCGAATGAAAGTTGGAGATGAAAGGTTTAGTTGACCCTAAGCTAAGTCCTGAGCTACGAGCATGAGACGATACCCTGAGCCTGCTCACATGCTTCTGTGGGGCTGGAACATGTGACTGCACCGCGGTAAATTCAACACCCAAGGAACATAATGGATTAAGAGCTACAGCATATCAATGACATGGTGAGGTAGCTACATAAGCCCGCATGACCCCACATGAAAATTCTATTCAGTTGGAGTGTTATGTTCAAATGGGTTGTTTACCCATTGAGAATCAAATTTCATACAGTGTTTAACCATAAAGGGAATATTTGAGTTCTCACATAAAGCATGCAAGCAAATAAAGTCACAAAACCAGGAGTCTTATTATGAAGACAACGATAATAATACCTGTGCAGGAGAGTTGACAACAGCCAAGTTATAGCCATAGAGCATAGAGCTGCCAAATGAGGCCAGGAAAGCCACCGCCAGCAGAGGCTTTGTAAGATGCTGTGGAAAAGACAAAGCAACACGTGAGGGGAAAACCAAGCTGCAAACTGCAAACTGAGTTTACTGTCTAGTTCAGGGATGTCCAACTCGTTTTACACTGTGTGACAAGTACAGTCCACTTTGATCTGAAGTGGACCAGACCAGTGAAACTCCCCATTCTGTCAGTGTAAAGAAGTTTAACTGTGCATCAAATTCAATTCAATTCAATTTTATTTAAACAGCACCAAATCACAACAACTTTGCATCAAGGCCCTTTTATATTGTAAGGTAAAAATCCTACAATACAGTATTTGGTGACGGTGAGAAGGAAAAACTCCTTTTATAACAGGAAAAAATCTCCAGCAGAACCAGGCTAACTCCTAACTGCTCATGGTTGGGGGTTAGTGAAGGAAGTCATTTCAATTTCAACAGCTTGCCTGTTTTTATACTTGATGTAAAAATGTTGTAAACGAAAAATTGCAAGAAATAAAGGTCTTGTGCCCTCCTTCACATTTCCTAAAGCCATTCAGTGGGTCGGATTGGAGTCTTTGCTTGACCGATTCTGGCCCTCTGACCTTATGTTTGACACCCCTGATCTAGTAGATTTCAGCAGGACTAAACAAACTGGAAGTGTAAACAATTACCCTAAATGAATATGTTAAAGCAGCTGACTAAATTGTACAGTTAGTTATGTGTATTAAAAAAAAAAATCAGATAAATTATATTTAGTTTTAAAAAGTCACCATGATCAAAGGTGCCTGCCTTCATTTAGAATGTAAAGCTGTACAATTTCTATCAACCCCTAGTCATAACAGATAGGACTCATAGTCTGTTATGATTAAAAGTAGCTAACAGCACCTCTGAGCCATTGTCACTCCTTGTAAACATAGTTCACATGAGACGTTGCACCCCACTCAGCAACAATTTATTCTGATTATATATCTTATGTGGAGCTGCTCACATGTCACACCACTTTAAAATAAGACACGAGTAACTTCTCATTTGCCGTTTAAAAAACACACACAGGCTACTTTTTCTTTTAAAGTCTCCTTTAGTCTTTTTTAACCTGATTTGTGGTAAATTGAACGATGCGTGGAATGTCATATGACGTGGTGACTGGCGCTATTGTACGAGTTCAGTGTGTCATGATGAGTTTTCCAAGGAACCCAGTAAGCATCTTACATGAACGATGACCTTGAACCAACGTTGTACAATGAGATTAGGAGGCATTCACGGCATAATTCCAAAATCATGTGACTAATAAATGGTGTTCGCTGGAAACGACCATACCACCCAGGAATTAGACCTACATTTTTCACAATGCTTACACTTACCGAGGTGAGTTTTTCATCGTTTCCCTGTAACAGATCCTCCGCCATTTAAGTCATAAATAATTATTCCCCCCGTGTGATTTCTTCGTCATCTGCAAAACTTTTCAAAACTCTTCTCACTGCATCCCCATTTGTAGAGTTAGAGCCGTGATCGTGTACCGGAGAGGAGGCGTGTCGTGTTGATGGGCGGAATTTCCACATTCGTTAAACCGCCGGCAAAGCAGGCCCATCCCACATTTTTAATCGTTTCCCAACTAAGATCACGAGTGTCATCCTGCACCCCTAGAGTGATTAGAATAATCTACTTTGAAAAAAATATATATATTATTTGTCTGTTAGCAGGATTACACAAAACCCACCCGGTCAAATTCCGTGGAATTTGGTGGAAGAAATTGATCGTATAAGAAAAGACTATTAATGACATTATGCATCAGATACCTACAGTTTGGGGATTTTATTTTTCCTTATGCACCTGGAGGTCTGTTGTTTAAATCTAACCTTGACTTGATTTTAAAGTTGCACTGAACTTTGCATTTTTTTCCTGTTTAAATTCGTTTATCTTGTAAGTTTCATCCTCCCAACACTCACATGAAACAATCCAACTAAATTAGAAGTGATTTTAAAAAATCCAATCATTGGAGCCTAAAGCACTTGCTAGTCAAGTGGTAGCACCAGAGCTGCACGATTTTACAGAAATCTAAAAGTGCAGCTTTTCACTTCTGGTTAAGTAAGGAGCTTTCAAAGCTGACATCCTTATAGGTTTAACTGAGTTATGTTTTATTGCTTTGTGGTAAAAAAACAACAACAACAACACACAAATACGTTGTTTTCTGTAACCTCCTTTAATGGGAGTAGTTTGAAAAGAGTTTAATTTTGGATTTTTCTCTTACCTTTACTGTTTAATTAAAATACTTGCAGTAAGACTTGCATTTTTTTAATTTGAAATGTTCATTAAGAATATTATTCTACGAAGAAATGACAAACACAAACCTACATTTCCAGGCGTAGGCATCATTTTTTTCATCTGCTCACACTTTTGTCTTCTGCACACAAAATGCAAATAAATAATGTCAGTTAATGTTCACCAAAATGATATGCTCAGCATCAGAGCTTCACATGACTGTCTTGGATGAAGACTCATTTGGTTGCCTTTTAATCGCCTTTAGTCACAGTGCCATCTGCTTTACATATGATTCTTGAACTAAATGTCTGTGGTGATTTCAAGATGAGATAATGGAGTTCCTTGCAAAAATGCAAAAGCCTTGAGCAACCCCTCATTTAAAAAAAAAAACACATTTCTTTATTACTATTCAGTAAAAACATACCTGTGTAGAAGAACAACTACCAAATATTGACTTTCAAGTTTGTTGGATTTACATGAACCCTGTTTTTGGATTTTATATCTATCTATCTATCTATCTATCTATCTATCTATCTATCTATCTATCTATCTATCTATCTATCTATCTATCTATCTATCTATCTATATCTATATATCTATATATATATATATATATATATATATACACATAAATAATAATAGAGGAATATGTGAGTTGAAGGGGAGAAAGTAGTCAGCAATGGGCTACATATAGTGGCACAAGATTTTAGTTTATTTTTTCATGGTGAGGGGGTGATGACGACTTCACCTCCCTTACACCTTTGCTACCTCCATCAGAGTTCTCCCTGCTGTTATTTCCTGGTATGATATAGTATATTCCTTACATAGATTCCTCCAGTACACAACCAATGACCCTTTAAACATATGCTCCTAACTTTAAACCAACGAGCCAAGTTGAGACCATCATGCAGGTCAAATGACTTGTGTCATATGACTTCTAGCGCTGTGAAATTTATGCGGCACCATGCTGTTTTTGTGTATAAAATCAATTATGCTGGGAACAGGGACATAAGTCACTGGGCTGACACCATAAAAGAAGAAAAGAAGAAATGTGTAATGAAATGACATATTATGAGGAGAAGGTGTGTGCTGACAGTAGAGAGGTCTGCTAAAACACACTCGGTAAGACTTATAAGATTACTACGTAACACTGACTTGATAATATTTGGCATACATGTACACACATATACATTTGTATACATCAACTTAAAAATGACTGGGAAGCATAATTGTAGCTTTTTTTGGTCTTTCTTCTACAGTTTGACTTTTAATTATGCCATGTGTAAAACATTTGTGGGGTTAGAGCACAAATGCAAGCATCTGAGCTCTTGTCTTTTCTCATCCATCCATCCATCCATCCATCCATCCGTCCTCTTCCACTTATTCAATCCAAGGTCACAGGGGGCTGGAACCTATCCCAGCTGAGAGCGGCGAGAGGTTGGGAACACCCTGTGCAGGATTTGAAAATGATAACCTTTGATTTAATTCACAACATAATTAGATTCAGTTTGAGTTTTCTGGACACTTATGGACAGTGCAAATAAGTTTAGAAAGAAAATTTAAACACGGTACACAGTATCAACACTCGTTAAGTTTGCTGTAGTCAGCCATGGCAAACTCTGCCATGTAAAAAGTAATTAGCTGACCTAATAGTTAATTAAAATATTGATTAGTGCAGCTTTAAATGTTTGCTGGCGATCGTGGTCAGGTGACTGCAGCAAAGGAGCTACAGAGTAAGGAAAGTCACCGCTGCAGTGTTTTTATTTCTTTTTAATCTAAGTTAACTTACAGGAGCCCCTGGCTTGTAGTAGTTCATCAAAATGAAGTGCTAAATGCATCAAAGCACATATTATAGAGCAACATTACTTGGTCTGTTGTGTTTGTGTTATAAAGAGCAACACTTGATTACAGTAAACAATCAACAAATCTTTGCTTTTATTATAAGTAAATTTGGAGACTGAGGTCTGTGTCTAGTGATGGGTCTTGATGAATATCAGGTTACTTGTTGCTCATCAGGCTTCTTGGATCAAGGTCAGGAGTGCGACATTTATGTCTCCATCAAAACTGAACACCGCAGCATCACACCGCAAAGACATTTCTTCTCCTTTTCTCCGTTTAATGCCGTTCTCAACATCTGATTGTGTCTGCTCATTAACACAATGATTAGGAGAAGAACCAGATAGAGACTCAGATGCTGACAAATAAAAAGCAGTGAAAAGAAATTAACATCTCCCTTACATAATTTACAATAGGGACATTTCATGATCATAATCAGGATGTGGAACTACATGATTTAATTTCCTCCCAGCAGTGAATAAGATGTCATTTGATAAATTACCCATCAATACCAGACAGTAGGGGATGCTGTGCTGGGAAATGCAGCATGTGCATGTGCCTGTGTGTGCCTCTGTGTGTGGTTGTGAGGGAGTTTTGTGTGAACGTGCACAGCCATGTTGTCACAATGAGGATGCTCAGTGTGTGTGTGTGTGTGTGTTGCAGGAAGCTCAGAATAACCTCACATTAGCAGCCCATTATTTCAATAAACCTCCTCTTGCATCCAGTTGACAGATCATCTGCCTAGAAAAGCAGATATTGTGGCCTTTAATCAGTCAGCCCCCTCTGAGCCTCCGTAGTCTCTTGTGCAGTATTTAAATTCCTCATTTACTCTGTTGCAGGCGGGACGTGCCTGTCCCCCATTGTTCGCTCTGAATAAACTGAGAAGCTGATCGTGTTAAGTGTGGCCATGATTGATGGCTGCTGATGAAATCTAATATACTCGCCCCATGCCATCGTTTAGCAGAAATAGGATTAGAGAAAAAGACTCCTACACCAGCTGATAAAAGGTGGAAATGTACTTAATGCACTTAATGCTTTTTCAGATTTTTAAAATTGAAGAGTTCTGGCAGCGGTCGAGTAACTCCAAGAGGAGTCTGGGACATTAACTGTTGACTGATGGCTGTGGGTTGTGGGGTGTGTGATGAAACTGAGTTAGTGAAATGAAGTGTGAGTGTGAGTGAGGTCAGGAGGCACAGATTATAAATCTAAAAACCATAAAGCAGAGTGACTGTCATCAGTCGTGTCGTGATAATTATTTTCACGATTGTTATCACAGCTATTAAGCCTCCTTGTGTTCGTGGAAAGGTCAGTACGCTGCAGCGGCGAATCTCACATGACTCTCTGATATAACTGCTTTAATGTGTCGATGAAATTTCAAGAGATGAGAGAGGAAGTGAGATTTTAGTGACCCCTTGTGGGGTGTGAACTCCGGTTCATTATGGAGTGATTATCTTTATGAAAAAAGAAACTATAGTCTATGTATTCTGTGTTAGACAGATTTTTCCTTTGGAAATAGAAGGATTTCTAGCTAAAGAACACACAAACACACTGGTATTTAGATAGACAAACTATAATATACACACAAACACACATACGCGAGCTTTAGAACCCAAATAAACCAGTTCTAAGTTTAAGCGAAGCCTTGTCAGCCTTCCTCTAGTCTTTTTTTCCCTCTGTTTTGTGTTTTACCCCCTTCACAGCTACATTATCACTTTATTTGGGTGTAATGGATCTCCCTCCTCCCCTCCCGACCATTCCCATTGGCTGTGGCTGGCCTCCAGCCCAGCCCACCTGCTCCACAGCGCTCTCCTTAATGTGACTGGCCGAGGATGATGGATTGCCTACTGTCACTTCCACCTCCTCCTCCAATCAACAACTAGCCATGGAAATTGATTGTTCTAATTTGCTCTCATTATTATTATGATATTAAGCACAATATACAGACACAGCTCACTGTCAGATCTGGGCAACGCCATCATTAGTTACAGAGGCTGGAGAATACGCCTCAGTGCGGTTTTCTCCCACAGACGCCAAGATGTAAAGGAATCAGTGAGCGTTGGAGAAGCATACTGCTTTTTCTTAATAAGATTTGCCATGCAGCACCTCGCTGAGGTGATGTAGCATCTAATTAAGTTCAATTCAGTGCATCTGGGAAAGAGGAAAAAAAAGAAGATATGATTAAGTTCCTCCATGTCAAACGCAGCGTGTTCACGTGCAGCTGCCGGATCAGGGGAAATGGGAGGTGCCAATGTGAGGAAAACACTCGTCTCTACATCTGCAATGACTGCAAATTGTACAAATCTACAGTTATTAAATGCTGCTCAGAACACGCAGCTAAGATGCAGGACTATACATTTACAGAGTGAATGGTACTGAATAACAATGAGAGTGCACAATCTGTCAAGTGCAGCTTTCAGAAAAATCTCCATTTCAGAAAAATACTAAAAATGTACAGTTTAAAGATAAAGTGTACATTATATGATGACCTTATGTATGACCTTTCTCATTCTCCATCTCATTAAACAGCTTCTGTCTTTCTCATCAGGCTTGAAGTTGAACAACCAAAGATCAGCAGTATCATCATTTTGAGCGCTTTAGGCCTTCTCCCCCCTCTGCTGTATTCACAAGCCTGATTTGAGATGGTACAAATGAGACTCCAAAAGGCCAAAGCAAATACCAGAGAAATCTGCTGATCATGATATTACCAGAGCAGCCCCTCCAGCTGTATACGACTCCTGTGTTGCACGGACCAAAGTGTATCCCCAGCCATGCTGTTATCAGCCCAGAGTATATTGGATACTGCTTACATTAACACACAGTGTCTAACAAACCGCTTACGCTCCTTTAATTGGATTACAAGGAGTGCTGCATTCCCATTGGTGAGATTAGAAGGGTCCGGGCACGGAGCCGACTCCCCCGCCTCCGTGTGGGTAAGGTATCTGATTCGTCGTCATCTCTAACGACCTGCAGATGCCAGATGTTTGATTGGTGGAGTGGTGCTGGCACGGGTGTTTATTGGTCCATGACAGTGTAATAAGGGCTATGCCAAGTCGACTGTCAGGGTGTTAAAGTGTCTACTCTGATCTAGGGGTGATTAATGAGGCTGTTTATTTATTTACTGGCCTTAAATACAGTTTGTGGAGATTCTTTTCTCTAAATAGACGTAAAGGTCAGTCTTAAAAT
>VOQK01028292.1:27497-38878 GCA_015052645.1 Benitochromis conjunctus
AACATAATTTATCAAATGAATAGAAACCATGACGTTATTTTAAAATGTTTTCCCATAGATTTCCATAGAGCTCAACATTGACCGCCCACTTTTTTAAAGGCTACATTCTGTCAGTAAATTGTCATGTCATTTTCTCGAGAAAATCCTTATATAAAGTCTTTACAACCTCACTGCTTTCTCAATTTTTTACTAGTCTGTCAGTTAAGCCCCGCCTCCTACTGTATAAATGTGACCTATCAAAGATAATTAGGCAGCAATGAGATGAACTCACTTGTATAATAAACAGCTACTGGTAACAATAGATGTTACAATTAGGCAATGACAGCCATTGTTAAAAATGCTGAGATTTTATCACTATTTAATTAACAATTTTGGAAAAAATTTCCATGTTTTTGCAAAATTTCATAGAGTGCTGTTGCTATTTTGTCTGTAGTTTAATTACTTCTACAGGTCTTCAGTTCTTTTTTCTTGTTCAGTTAGAGAAATGTAGCCTATTTGGCCTTGAACAAGTGCATTAAAGTCAGGTTCAGTGTCCAATGTGAAGGACTGTGGACAGGTGAACGTCACTGAGAGAGTATCTGTGTCTGGATTTTTTTTAAACTTCATCAATACCAGACCGGTCAGGGACAACCAAAGGGCAGGATGTAGCCGTACAATACCCAGGTCTGGTCTTAAAGCTTTATGTAGGTCTCAGAAGTTCTACAACTTCAAAGTTCTGTGACCAGAACTTTAAAACAACATCCTCTAAATAAAAACTAGACAAACATAGCAACAGTAACCAAGGTAAGCAGTGCTTTTGTGTAATTATTCCATCTCCATGGCACTGGGGGATAAAGTGCGTCGTTATAAACGAATCAGGCCTCTACCAGATTAACAAAAGCTGCTGCACCTTCCACTCAGCTCTCTCATCTCTGTCTACTTAATTTTTTCTTTTCAGCTGCTTCAGACTCACTGTGCCGATCTCTTTCAGCAGTTCTGCTCATTGTTATGCAGATGAAGCCCAGTAAACTTGCCTCTGTAAATCCAAATGGGATGAAAGCCATTTCAGAAGTCTCTCACTTCCTCACTGACAAAAATGTCGAATGCCAGTCTTAAATGAACAGCCTGGCTTGCTGCTAGAACACCTGCAGAGATGTGGTGCTGCCATAACAAGGTCCATCAATCCACCCCGAAACGGTGGATGAATGTTATCAGATGTTGTTTTGTCGGGGCTGTCTTCTGCCATCAGTAAACTGTGGGGCATTGGGGAAAAGTGTGAACATCAAAAGTTTGTTGGATGAACCTTTTCAAACATCCCTGAGAATATGAAAGAGAGACTGCTGGCAGAACTGGGACAGTTGGAGAGAAAAAAACGTCTTTATTGCTGACTGAATTCTTTGATTGCACTGATCCTAGCCGTGGTCTGATTTTCTCTGGTGGTTCGGCCAGCTGTCTCAGCTTTTCTGGCATCTTTATGTATTGTTGAAAACAGACATCAGTTTAGGAGAACATGATTGCGTGATGAACATCTTATACCAAGTCATTAGGATGAGTCCTCATTGCCTCTTATGTTTTACATTTCATTTCTGTTTCATGAAAATATTGGAAATAATCCTTTGTACTCAAGCAAATGTAAAAATGCACTAATGCAGAATTACTATCAAAAAGCTGTTGCAATACAGCAGTTGGTTAGATTAAAGTAAGGGCTATTGTTTGATTTAAAATAAATGTTTCCACAAATGTTAAAAAGCTTTCTTTTTTGTCAGAAACTGGTAGACATCCTATATCCATCCATTTTCTGCTACTTATATGGGTCTGGGTTGTGGAGGGGGGGTCGGTCTACGCTCTTCTCGGAGGACACTGAGATGTTCCAGAGCCAGCCAAGATCTTTCCAGCATGTCCTGGGTCTGCCCAGGGGGCCTCCTCCTGGCTGCATGAAAGACCTCACATAGGAGACATCCCAGTCAGGCACCAGAACTACTTTAGCTTGCTTCTCCTGTGGACCCGTCACTCATATTAGAGTATAAGGGTGGCACTCAGGGGCCCTGGGAGTCCAATCACCCGCTCCCAAACTACTAAGGGTTGTCCAATCTCTGCATGCACAGTACTGCACAATGCATCTACTACATGAAACACCCATTTTGCATAAATCAGTCTATTTGTATGTAGTTATATTATCTACATCCTTGTGGTATATTTCAGTTCTGTTTATAGCACATTCTGATGAAATGTTCACTGTGTAAATAAAAATAAAAATTGTGCAATAAAATCAAATGTAAGTCAGTGAATTGTGAAAAAACTTTTATTCCAGCTAAGGATATTACTTTCCCTGAGAAGTTAGCGTACAGTGTTACACAGCATGATCTACAAAATGTAGACTGGTCACAGTTAAAATCCCAGTTTCCTAATTATTCAGGCATACAGGATCTGTCAAAATGACAATAAACACCACACAGTTAGTCTTGTAATTGAAATAATAAGCAAACTTAAAAGGCACTACCTTTTATTTCCTCCTGCAGCCTTTAAGGCACACACTTTTCATTATAACAGGCTCAGGTCCTAATCTTCTCAAGAAGTACCCACTGTGCATCCGCTATTTTACCCCCTTTCATTTTCTGTGTGTCAAAGCTACAATCCGTCTTCCTGACGTTACCTATTCAAAGTCCCAACGGAGGTTTGATTGCAATGAGCGACTCCCACTCTGTCTGAATTGTTTTCAAACAGTTTAACAGCTTTGGGTGTTTGTTCTGTTTAAGGGAAAAGAACTGACAACAATTCAGATGCTGAATGGTTCACCATGACCAAATATTTCTTCGCCGGTGCAGTCTGACTTAGAGTGAAACTGCTTCAAAAGAAGTGACAGGCGCCAATTTTTCACACTTTACTTCCCACATCCTGAATCACTGTTTCAATGAAAGCGCAGGTTCGTTTTCTACCAGCTCACATTGTAGTGACGTCCACAGAGTCATGTATGTCAATCACCTGAAAGCCTGGATTATCAATCCCCCTCTTCAGCTGGTTATTGTGATTTTCTTGGCTGTGGTTGTTGTGGTTTCTCTGGTCTACGTCAGCCTCAAAGCAGTGGACGCAGTGTGGAGTGGTGACCCGGACGCTCTTGGAAAAGTTAGAAAAATCCACACGGTACTTTCCTGTCTTGGTGCGGGAGATAATGGGCAGAAAGCTGTATCCCCACTGGATCTCCTGTGGGATGTAGGAAGTTCGGACCTGACAGGAGGAGCTGGTGGACTCAGCTGTCCCATCTAAAAAGACCACCAATTCAAAGTCCTGCTGAGGAAGGGTGTCAGCTGACAGATCAAAGAATGGACTCGATCTGTTAATCACATGGTACAGGGTCAAGGGGCAAACAAAAAACAAGTTATCCTTGCCAGCATCAACCATGAAGTCAATATCCACCTGGTCCAGGATAATGGTCTCGCCATCCGTTGTGGTCGTTGTCCTCAGCAACTTCCCGTAGATCTGGCTTCCGATTAGTAAGGTCTTTCGAAGGTTGGCCACTCTGATCAGGAGACACAGACTTCCTTTCTTCAAGCATATGACAGCTGTGTGGCTGAAGGTCACAGTCTTTGCCCTTTTCTTTGGTAAGGAGATTTTAGCTAGGATGATACCACACATGAAACAGTTGATGAACACCCCAATTAGAGACTGGATGACAATTAGAGCCACTGTGCCAGCACAGTGGCCAGTCAGTGCCCTGCCTCCATACCCAATGGTGGTCTGGGTCTCTAACGAGTACAGGAATGCCGTTGTGAGCCCGTTAACGTTGTCTATACAGTGGATGTGTCCTTCTGTGCGGTTCTGTCCAGCCAGATCCCCGTTGCTCTTTGCAATCCAGTACCACATCAGGCTGAAAATGAACCAGCTGCCTGTGAACACAGCCACAAACAATAGGAGAACAAACCGCCAGCGGATCTCCACAAAGGTGGTCCAGAAGTCTACCAGGTACGCAAACTGGTTACTGTACTCGATGTTCCCGAACTCAATGTTGCAGTGCCCGTCTTTGGTGACCAGGCGGGTTCTGTGGTTTTGTTGTCCAGCTGGCTGGTTGTGACCCTGGAGCAGCTGGAACATCCTGGAGCTGGAGGAACAAACACAGTTAAGTATTAGAGAGTACAAACTCTCATCTAGTGCAAGTTAATCCTTGCAAAATCACACATGCGACACCTACACATTCAGAAAGAAAACTCTTTAAAACTCTACTTTTACATATTTCTACCTTTATTACCGCAGTTACCTTTAGTACCTTTAGTCTTCATTCAGATAATTCCACCTTTACTACCTTTATTCTACCATTTGATAATTCTACCTTTATTACATTTATTACATTCTGATAGTAGATAATGTCATTCTACCTTCGTCAGGAGTTGTTTTTAGTATTGTCTTTTGTAGCTTAAAAGGTCAGACTTGTATCTTAATTAACTAGTTTAAAAATTAGCTAAATTGGGTACAGGGTGCCCCTTATTTTATAATCTGATAATCTGATATGCGCCTTACACAGATAATATAAAATATTGTATAATAATAATCTATATTATATTATTATATTTAATGTCCACATAGCCAGACAGGGCAAAAGTCAATGTGTTACCTTAGCGATCTGTGTTTACATGCATGTCTAACTACCAAGAAAATCAAATTAAAAGACCAAAACAAACAATGATTTATTTTAATTAACAAGTATTTTCTGCGCTGCCCTGTTGCGCATTCCTGTGTGACACGGAGCTCCATTATCATTATAAATCTATTAGAAACATCAATTAACCACTCAGTTTATTACCATGAAAACACACACTACATTTAATTTAGATCTTATCACACAAACACTGCTGCCCTGCTGCTGTAAATACTAATTACAGGAATTTGCAAGTGAGAATACCCCCCCAACAAATCCACATTTACACCTTTAAGTGTTTAAAAAAAAAACTATGATGCACAGCAACCTACTGAACCTTTTTTTTATTAAATAAAAGTGCAATAAATCTTATGGATTTTAGTTTTCTTTTGAAAGATTTACAAATAGGGGAATCCCAAAAAAGAGATTTTGATGAGAAAATGATCATTTTGCCATAATTACAACATCACGATATAATAATACAATGTTGTACAGTTTTGTTAATTGAGGTTTTATGTACTCAAATATGAGATATTATAGTATTTGGGGGGTTTTTTTTATTATAAAAAGATGATGTGTAGATTCCTGTCAAGTAAGGTGACCCAGACTTATTGCCTGCACTGTAAATTAAATTTTTCCCCCTCAATGTTTATATCAGTAGAAAAAAAAGACCACTCACAGACACATTGTTCTGGTCTTCTTATAAAACGTGTAAACCCTGCACCAGGCTCGTTCAACCTTAACCCGGGCCCACAACTATAAAGCCTTAACCAGTAAACAAATGTCAGCGCAAGACAGAAAGGGGGAACTAAAACTCAGTGATCTAGGGTATAACAGGTAGAGAATTTCCTTTTTTATCATTAGAATAGAACATATAACAAGAACACAACCTACGTATGCACAAATACATTGTTTTTATTAACTGATCTGAGTGGTTGTTATATATATGTACCGTGCAGCGTCAACGTTGAGTGTTGCATAAGAAGTGCTGAATAGATGGCAAAAAGGATCAAAAGCTTTAAAAGTTACATATTGTTGGACTTGAAGATAACCACAGGTTTTCTCTTTAAGAGCTATTTGTCCAGCATTTAACCATTTTAACAGCTGGGTTTTTTTCAGTCATTCATTTAACGGAGGTAATTTTCTTCCAAGCAGCTACAGTCCCCCTAACAACACTATGCGTAATATATACGTTAAATAAGTAAAGCTTTAGATCTTCAGTTTTGTGGAGAAATACAAAAGTTTTGTTGGGACATACCTGCTCCGTGAGACCATGGGCCCAAACTGCTCACTGGATCTCTGCAGGACCTTCAGACTCCTTTCTTTCAGCGAGTGGCCATGGAGGCGTTGGAAAGATTTTAATCCACAGTGAAATTTCCTAATCCCAGCCACATGCCACCATGTACACTGGCTCCATACACTCAGAGGAGCCAGCCAGGGAGCTCCCAGTGGCCGTCAGTCCTCTGAGACCGACAGAAGGACTCTCTTCTCTTCTCTTCAACCCATCAAAAAAGTTTAATAACACAACCTCGGGCTTCATCGGGAGTGAGCTCGCCTTGGCTGCAGCAGCTTTTGACAGTGTAGATTTGGGGACCAGCACGAGGAGGGGGGAATTTTCGGGAAATTTGGTGTAAAAGGCCTCGACGCCTTTGTGTGGCTGAAGGTGCGTCTATTGAAGAGGCCTCAGTGACCGGTGCAAGCACTCATGCTGTTTTGTTTTCAGCCCTGAGAACATTTGAGATTTACGTCAGGCCTCACAAAGAATTCCCTCAGTTGCATTTCCCCTGGTTCCCCTCCCCCTCTTTGAACCTGCAAGGCTGCCTCCTATTTGCATCAGAATGAAGAGCTGCAGGGCAAGAGTGTCTTTGCAATACTCTGCTGGCTGCAGGAGGACCATTTTCATAGCTGTGGAGCAGATTACCATGATCTGTGATCCTGAATCGATAAGCCCATCCCCAGCAGTGATGAATATAAATGCCATAGCTGCATGTAAATAAAGGGAGAAGGAGTTGGATGAAGATGGAGAGGGTGTTCACGTCGTATCAGTTCAGCTAGGATCTCACAGGCTCCTGTAGCAGCTTAATTTAAAGAAAGTCACCTCACACCCAAGTGTGTTTAGCTCCAGGCGCTGTGCATTTCTAAACGTGCTGCCAGAACACATCTGCGCATCACACTCTGCAGGTTCATTGAAGGAAAAGTTCAGCATTTGGGGAAATAAGCTCATTAAGTTTCTTGCCAAGAGTTAGAAAAAGCACGTCTGTGCGCTTGATATGAGGGAAATACAACCCTCGACCGAGTTAGCTGTGCAAAAAGAATGAAAACGGCAAGAGGAGCGCAACCTGGTGTAGTCCGTTGATTCATATAAAAGGAGAACTGTGTGAATGTGAAACACTATGAAGGAAGATGAGGTTAAAAGGTGATATATTAGTGCAGATTAACCATTAACAATCATCATATTCTCCCAGCAGGACTCCAAGAAAATGCTGTGAACAACAAAGTTTGGGCACCTCAACTGGTTAGAGAAAAGACTTTTTTCCCACCATTCTTCACTCTACAGGCGATACAACGTGAATCTTTGTATGAAGAGGGGCGAAGATGAAGCAGAAAGAGTTCAATTCAAATCGCTTATCCAGGGCGAGGTCACAGACACGAAAGTGCTTTCCAAGAATGCCCACCTGTGCAAATCATGTAAATCCAATGATGATGAGTGAAAGGTAAGGAGGCAGCAAAAAGGCACAAATTTAAAAAAAAGATGTGACACTAATTTTTTCTGGCCCTGTGAAAATCAATGCAAAGGTTTGAGCAGGGAAACAGCACTTTACAGTTCCTCCTGGGGGATCCTGAGGCATTCCCAGGTGACATTAGCTATATAATCTCTCCTGCGGGTTTAGGGCCTACCCTGTGTCCTCCTACTTGGATGTGCCTGGAAAACTGGACACATCTAAATGCTGGACAACATTGTTTGGAAGTGGGAAACCGGGGTCTCCTCTTGGAGCCAGAACTAGGACGAGAGCATTTAGGGGAGTGTCTAATGGCCAGGCCTGGATGGGGCTGTGGATCCTGCCCACCACCCTCCAGGACAGGCACTAGGGTTGGGTGCACAGCAGGCTAGATGGCAGGCGAAGGTTGGAGCCTGGGAGTGTTGACTGTCACTAATGGTTTAGAGTGTCGCATTGTAGATGGCCGCCACTATTTCAGCATGGTTCTGCTGAAGGTTCCTTCCTGTTGAAAGGGAGTTTTTCCTCCCCACTGTCACTAAAGTGTTTGCTCTTAGGAGGTTATTTAATTGTTGAGGTTTTTCTCTGTATTATTGTAGGGTCTTTAACTTAAAATATAAAGTGCCTTGAGGTGACTGGTATTGTGATTTGGCACAATATAAATAAAATAAAATTGAATTTAATTCAGTTGAAAGGAACCAATAAAGGCAGACGAGACCTATCAGAATAGAAAGGAGCACAGACAGAGAATTGTCATAATAAACCTTTTAACTTATTTATACTGCGTTCGGTGTCTGTGCTTTGGTTTCCACATAAATTATGACAGATTTATTGATTTGATTTATTGATATGATTTCACAACATACTTTAACTGTAATATAAACCCCAATGCTTTTTATCGTGCATATCCTGAGCTGATTTGATGACGGAGGGGGTTAAGTTCAGCCTGACAGCTCACTCATTACCATCTCAGTATGAAAACATGATCCACTTTCAAGGCAGTTTATGTACTGCTTTCTTGTAACTTCGGCAGGGGGGCTTTTTTCTCGCAGCTCTATTTTCATATTTACCTCAGAGGCAGTGAAGGAACCTGTTGGTGGGGTTTTGCCGATGACTGACTCTGCAGTGCAAAATGATTCAGTTCTTGCTGGTTTGCTGCACTGAGCGGCAGGAAGCTGAGATGTGGAGGATGCGGAGGTGTCTGGTCTGTGGGGAGCAAGATGGTTCATAAACTCTTCTGAAGTTGCAAGGCAAAACCACAAATAATGCAAAATTGTTTTTCAGTGATGGAAGGCAACGCTTGCAGGTGCAATTAGTTCCAAACTTGTCGCTGTGTGCTGCTTGTACTTTTTCTGCAGCACCTGGCAGATGTCCTCTTCGCTGTTTTTAATGAGGGAACAGTTGTGCCATCCTGAAGGATCTGGTGCTTGTCCTAGTTGTGGTAAATTGACCTACGCTTGTAGAGTTTTGTGTAATTTAAAGGGAAAACTATAAATGGACTACTATGTGGGAACAGTGGGTACTTGCGCGGAGCCCTGAAGTCAATGAGGGCCTTTCACCAGCATGTTTTTTCTAATATTTAGTATCACTTTTGATCCTATTCACAACATGGTGCAATGGGGAAAGATATCGTATCTTTTTTATGACACACAAAAAATACATTTTAAATTATTGTATTTACGTAAGTGATTTCTCTATCACGATCTCTACCACTAATTTAAAACAACAAATGTTTAATCTCATCCAAGAGGCTTCTTCAGTTCTAAAACCAAAAGGTAAAGAGTCCCAGGTATTTAAACCCTAGTGGGGGTTGTCTGTTAGAAATACTAGGACCACTAGGGTTTAAATATCTGAGATTTTGGCCTTCTTATGCACCTCATCAATGTGGTGTACATCCTGCTTCCTAAAACACATCATTATTGTAGCGCAATTACTTCCTTCCTTTGGAAACCTAGTTAATTTTTTTCCCTGACCTTACAGCATTATTAATTTATTTTTTTTTTTTTATCCACGCCAGTGTGACATTTTCCAGTTTGAAAGGTTAATTTTTGAATATATTTTGAATAAACAGATCCAGTCTTGGTATGAAAAATTAAAAGTCTGTTTTGAAAGACTCCGATCTGCCATCCAGACCGCAGCTCCTGTGTGCCCCGAAGAAATATTAACTCGCATGATCACAGGCAAAACAAGTGGCAGCTGTGGTACCGACTTGAATTAATCACCTAGCTTTGGGTTCTAAATCTATACACAGTTTGCATGAAACATGTGAGAAGTGATGACGCTCCAAGCTTAAAATTACCCATTGAAATGGCTCCATCTGCTGCACGTTTTGTGTAAAACACCAGGAACTCCTGCAGAAAGCACTATTGTGTGTGTGTATGTGTGTGTGTGTATATATATCTATATATCTATATCTATATCTATATATTAGTGTGTTCTGTGTCTGTGCTTTTGGTTTCCACATAAATTATGACAGATTTAATGCTCAGATGAACATCAAAGACAAATACTTTTTTAATGAAGATGTTTTTAAGTCATGGAAACTGCAAAGTTCAGGTTACACGGGATAATCTGATGATCCTGTTACTAATTAAATATTTGGAAAATTAGCTTTTCTTCTTTCTAAACTTAAATGAGTCACTGAAACTATTTTGTTTTAATGCCTATTGCTTCTGGAAATTTGAAAGAGGACCAGCAACATCTGAAGGAAACAGGAAGTCAGACGACAACTCCACATTTTTCTTGAAAAATTGTCTTATTGATAAAAATGTAATTACACTGATCAATACAACACACACATACAGTATACTGATGAAATTAGAAAAAGACACAAAAAGTATATAAAGCTGTTAAAAGTACCACAGTTAAACCGTTGCATGGGACAACACATACAAAGCATCTGATGTTTCGGTACCAAACAGCCAAGCTCAGTGGAAATCTGGAAAGCAGAAGTTTATTCTGGTTATTCTATATCAGGAGTGAGTCAGCTGCTGGCTCACCTCCATGCATATTTTTTGTCTTCTAATGAAGACGCACATCTTTCCTTCCACTTTATTCTCAGTGGTTCCTCCTGCGAATTTCTTTAGAAAGCAACATTATTGCCTCTGAAATCAGACTAATAAAAGATACTGGTGCTGTTCATTATTAAATCAAATCAAATCATCCTTTAAAACAATAAAAGTCTTGATTTAAAAATGTTCTAAATGCACAAAAAAGTCTAAAATAAAGGATAATTCAGTTCACCACACCTTTGGTCTCATCCTGGCAATATGCGGGTCGTGGTCATGTGACCGGCTGACGGTGCCCGCTCAATTCAACTCTTGATTGTTTACCAAATTCGCTGCAACAGAAGCAGCTTAAGAGGAGCCAGTCAGTTTTCAAAATAAAAGACCCCAGGCAGGGTTGTTATCACATGTTTGGAAAACGCCAACAACAACGGAAAAAAGAAAAAAGCCAACACATGAGAACATAGTTGCATCACTAAAATCCAGGGAAATATCACACTTTTACTATTATGGTTTCTAACTAGTGCTGTCAACGTTAACGCGTTAACACGAGCTGCGTTAACAACGCAGTCATCACGATTAAAATGCGCTGACAGAGACATTTCAGGGATTTTGAGTCAGTCTGCGCTCCAGATGGGTTAATTGTTAATCGTGTCGTGATGACGCATTAACACCGAGTAAACCCTCACACGGATTAATCTGCGTTAACTCGTTAACGGGGATTTGCCAATTTTGCCGCGTTAACGCGGATCAGTTTGCGTTAACGCTGGCAGCACTATTTATAACATATAGTCTAAGCAACAGTTTAACTGTTTGCCGTTTTGTTTAATTTTAACTAAGAACGTAAATCGTGTTTTCTGAAAGTTTGTGTGCCCGAGAATCTGGAAAAAAAATCGAAATCTTTAAATATAATAAATAAAACGCATCAAAATCTAGGCTGAAAAAGTTAAATTCAGGGAGTACTTATTCTTTTTTTTTTGGGATATCCATAAATGTCAGAATTGATTTTTTTTTTTTTGAACTACAACAAAAAAAAAAATCACTAAATCG
>VOQK01028297.1:0-12724 GCA_015052645.1 Benitochromis conjunctus
TTTTATTCCATACTTTTGTCCATTATCATATTTTCTCTTCTCAATCTGATTTTGGAGGGTGATTTCAGTATTACATGTTTGTGTTAATAATTTTTATATTATAGTATTATATATATATATATTTCATATGTCACAGTTGTCAAAAAGAATGGTGGAAACATGTTTACTTTCATTGTTGTTGTGGACTTTTGTTCTGCGGGTCAGCTTCAGGCTGCAGACGTCATGATTCTTTGAATCAACAGCAGTAGCACAAACTAAATAATAAGCTCTTCATTATACAGCAGGTAAATAAAGAATGTTGACATGAAAAAAAGTGGGTGACAGATCTTTTTGTTTGTATGAAGCAGGCATAGTTTGAGAAACTCTGTTGACTGTGTGTTAGTTTAGGTGATGGTGATAGTTTTGTTAAACATTCTCACTGTGGTTGTGCAGGAAAGCCCAGGAGTCCCAGCGGGAGATGAAGCTGCTGTTGGACATGTACCGCTCGGCACCCAAGGAGCAGAGGGACAAGGTCCAGCTCATGGCTGCAGAGAAGAAGGCAAAGTCTGAGGTGATCAGCGCTGCACAACACAGGCGTTTTGTTAGCATGATCGACAAAGTAGTGGAAGTGAATCTGTTTGGCCCACTAAGACGTTTCTAGCTTGATTTTTATTTTTTTAACATGGCTGGAAGCAGGTAGTAATGTGCTCTGGGCTTCCCGTATAAATGTGCTGGTTTCAGGCAGAGGAGCTGCGGCAGAGGCTGAGGGACCTGGAGGAGAGGGAGAGGAGGGAGGGCAAGAAAATGGCTGATGAAGAGGCTCTGAGGAAGATCCGTTCTGTGGAGGAGCAGATCGACATCCTCAACAAGAAGCTGTCTATAGCCAAACAGGTGCGTGAGCTCATAATTTAGTTTTTACTCTAAAAACCTCTGCCAGGTTCTTTTTGCTCCAACACTCTCGCCTCCTCCTGTAGGAGGAAGATGCTCTGCTGAGCGAGATGGACGTGACGGGCCAGGCTTTTGAGGACATGCAGGAACAGAACATCCGCCTGATGCAGCAACTCAGAGAAAAAGACGACGCCAACTTCAAGCTGATGAGCGAGCGAATCAAGTCCAACCAGATCCACAAGCTACTAAAAGAGGAGAAGGAGGAGCTCGCCGACCAGCTACTCACTTTAAAAACTCAGGTGAAGCACAAGTCAAATGCAACCCCCATGTGCAGCCCCCACAGCGGTTCATCGTGCATACATTAATTACTAATTAATCTAAATATAGTTCATTACTTTCTATTAATGCACTGTGCATCATAGTGGTTTGTAATGAGCATAGTAAATACAGTTTCTGCTGAGCGGTTTCCTGCTTTGTTCTTTTTAAAAATAAATAGATGGATTTATTGAAATCATTGTTTGCTCTGTACCTTACAGGTCGATGCCCAGCTGCAGGTGGTGAGGAAGCTTGAGGAGAAGGAGCGCCTCCTGCAGGGCACCATCAGCACTGCTGAGAGGGAGCTGGCACTTCGAACACAAGCCCTGGACATGAATAAACGCAAGGTAACATATTGTTCAGCGTGAAGGGGATTAAAGCCAAGGTGAAGAGCAGGAGAAAATATGCTTGTTCAGGGATGGCAAACACGCTGAATGCCTACTCATTGTGATGCCTTCTGTTTCATGTGACCTGACCTTGAAGGAAACAGAAGTTCATCGGCTTTTGCAGACTGTAACCCGTGGAAAAGCCGAGGCCCAGCCTACTGAGCTGAGCAGTCAGTTTTTGAGATTGCCTTGGTATCTTCTCAAGGTGTGCCGAAAAATCCCAGAGCCTTAAGGCGAAACAACTTTTAACAAACAAAGTTTTTTCCATGGTACACATCTGCTCAGTGTCCTGGGGGTGGAGGCACTGCTGACATCAAAACTGGCATAACGCTTTCTGACGAACCCCTTCGCACATTTGCTCCAGGGAAATTTTATGATCGTTAGTGTTTATCTATACAGACTCGGACTGGCAGCTGCAAGCTCCTGTAGCACATCGCTGAAACATCACTTCAGCCAGACATAATTATTGTCTCGAATACAGCTTATTGTCCTCGATCTCACTGTGTCCTGGGAAGACAATATGGAAGAGGCAAATGAAAGGAAACACGCCAAGTACCAGGAGCTAGTAGGGAAGTGCCAGGAAGGGGGCTGGAAGACGTACTATGAGCCAATAGAGGTGGGCTGTAGCGGCTTTGCAGGACGCTCACTCTGCAAAGTCCTAAACCAACTGGGCCTAACAGGAGTGGCTAGGAAGAGGGCTGTTGGGTCTGTATGTGAAGTCGCAGAGAAGTCCACAAGGTGGCTGTGGATAAAGAGGGCTGATCCATGGGCGGTTGCTGCTGGGACACAGTCTGGGGTTTGATCAACCTTAGCTGGGTTGCCTGGGCGAGGGTGTCTGATGTCGAAAGACCCGAAATATCCAATGACCCCAGGTTACATCACTGATGATGAGTCCAACTCGTCCTAAATGTTATCAGGCACTCAGATGATACTGATGTAGGAGTTGCCCTCCTACGTAACGGGGAGGAGGAGAACATGCCAGTGCTTGACTGACTTCTCACAACAGTTTAGGAAGAACTAAACTGTTGTGAGAAGTCAGTTCTTGTCTATTGATTTTTGTTTTTTAAGACCACAGCTGCAGGCTTCTAACAATACATCTTTCACTGGAGAGTCGGTTCAGCTCAGTAGAAAATACCTTTAAATTGTGCTTGATCATATGTTAAGTGTAAATAATGTGATAAAATGTCCTGTGATCATGCTGCAAATCAAATTTCCCTAAGAGGGCAGAAACGGCTGACAAAAAGTTGCTATTAAGGAATTTAAGCTTTAACTATGTACATCTAAATAGCATTAAAGTAAATAACTAAAATCACTTTCACGTGCTGTACTGTGTATGCACAGTTGGCTGTACAGAGTTAGAATTTCCCCACTGACAGCTCTCGTCCTCCTTCAGGCTCAGGAGTCGGCTTTGCTTTCGGAGGAGGTGCGAACTCAGCTGGAGCAGGTTCAGCAGAGGCTCAACCTGGTCAGAGAGGAGGTCGTCGAGAACAGCATCTCCAGGGAAAAGGAGTCCTTCAATGCCCGACGGGCACAGGTAGGCAAATCGCCAAGTTTCAGTAAACACAGCAGTTTGAAATGCCATCACATAATGATATGGGCCGGGGCCGGGATTACAGACTTGAAAGCAATTTTAACTATACTGCTGAAAACAGCCCTACGTGTTTATTCTCCACAGCTATCCTGTATCAGATTGTACCATAAATGTCAACTGGATTTAACACAATTTTCTGTCATAAGACTTTTGAGATTACTCTTTCTCAAAATACACAACATATTTTCTAATCCCTAATTGGATTTGTGAGTTGATAACTTTTCCTTCTTCTTTCCTCTTTAATGTCAATATTTCCATTTTGTTTCCCCTCCAATGAAACGGTGAAAACTTTATGGTCTCTTTTCCACAAGTACTTACTCTGTTCGACTCGACTCTACTCAGTTTCGATCGGTTTCCATTGCATTCGAGTAGCACCTCAACGTGCTTGGGGTTGTTATAGCAACGCAGCTGCGACAAAAACCGGCACAACAGTGATGGACGTCAAAGCGATGGTAGACCTGCTGCTGTAAACGTCCGCACCCAGTCGCTTGAACGTGGAGTTGGTTTGTGTTCCAAAATGGGGATTTTGATTTTTGTGAAAGAGTTACTTTCATGACTCTTTAAGTGACGCCACTGACTGGCCAATCAGCAGCATGCAGTCTGTTGATGTCACGTTTTTGGGTTGCCTTAGATTGCTTGGAACCCAGCAGAGCAGTACAAGTCAGTACAGAAATGCTATAAGACTATTATAGTTATAAAGTCTGTTGTTAGATGAGCCCAAAATATAGGGAGCGTCTCCTTTCACTTACAGCTGTTACATCTCCCAAATGTTTGTTGTTTTTTTTTTGCCAGGAGGACATTTCCAAACTGAGGAGAAAGATTGAGAAGGCCAAGAAGCCAGCTGAGAAAATCAGCAATGGAGACGACATCCTAAATGAAGAAATAAATGATTATAAGGTGAGTTTAGGTGGTACAGAAGTTAACCGTTTTCATTCAGTCACTGCACGGTTTAGAGTGTTTGTTCATTTTAAACTTCAAAATAAAATCAGCTGTCACAACATCAACAAAACTAATATGCTCCAATTTTAATTGTTGCATTGCGGGAAGACACCAAGACTCACAAGAATATTTAGACGTTTTTGGGGAAAAAAAACATTTGTTTGCGGTCTTGGCGAGTTTTAAAGGAGATGATTTATCGATGCTAAATTAGGAGTTAGAGTCTGCAGCCAGACGCTCACCTTAGCACAAAGCCAGACTAGCCTGGCTCTCGACGACGGTGATCAGATGAGTCTGCTGGAACACTTAAAGCTCAGTGATGTGTATTGCATCTTCAGTGTAGAAATGGCAGCAATTGCAGGAGGTTATGTCTTTTAGACACTCTGGGAAGTTACCAGTGTCAACCAAGAAAAAGCGCAGCAACATAAACTCCTGTAAAAAGCCTTTAATACATATTTGGTGAACTTTGGGGAGGGCCTGTGCTTCAGTCTGTTTCTCCTCTAACTCTGAAATAGTCCAGCTTTTAATCTGATGATGATTCTAATGCTAGCACAGAAAAACATCTGAGGTCAAACTACAGTCTCGTCAACGGTGGGAAAAATACAAGCAGATCCAGTTACACCTAAGTAATGTCTCATGGCTGCGAGCCTTCTGGCAAAATCCATAAACAAATACACTGACAGGTGTTATAGCTGAGTGTGTTTTTTGGGAGTGTGAGTAGAGTCTTTATGGGGACAGAATAGACCACCTGAAATTCAAAGGATCTGTCAGAAAACGGACTTGCTCAATTTTAAGATTTTTATTGGCCCGCGATCACATTTTTCCAGATTTATCCACAGAGAGAGTAGATATAATTATGATTTGAGTCTTTGGTGATACACGCCTGCTTTACAGGATTTCTGTTCTTCTAATTGAGCGGCTGAGTGTTAAGTCTGGTTTGAGGGCTTCACTCCTGCCCTAGATATTCACGTCCGCTCATTAGGAACCATTCAGTCGAGAACAAAAATGTCTTTTCAGTGTATTGTTCAAACCGTTCCTCCTCTCTCTCTCTCTCTCTCCAGGCACGTCTTACATGTCCGTGCTGCAACTCCCGGGTGAAGGATGCTGTGCTGACAAAGTGCTTCCACGTCTTCTGCTTCGAGTGCGTTAAGACACGCTACGACACACGCCAGAGGAAGTGCCCCAAATGCAACGCGGCCTTCGGGGCCAACGACTTCCATCGCATCTACATCGGTTAAAAGCCACGCAGCTGAACTCGCGAGGAAGCGGGTCAGCGAGATGAGCTGGAGTAGAGACACTGCCTGGGGAAAAGGCTCAGCACGGCACTCGCGTGCCCCCTCCTCCGATTATGTACTTCCCTTACACTCTGATGTGCAAAAGGCTGTTGGTGAGGAGTCAGTCGATGATTTCAGCTTTGTGTGGGCCGCAGTGATGCTCTGAAGTGGGGATTTATTTTTTTTGTTTTTATTTTATTTTAACAATAAACGAAGCTTCTCTCATCCAGTGTCCACTAATTAACTTTCTTTTTCAATGCTGGTGCAGACCGAGGCTTGGTTGTGTGTCATTTGAAAGCAGCCCATTAAAACCAGTTATCAGAGAAGCAGCAGTGCTGTGGATGTTGGTGTGTATGTACACTGTAAATGCCATTGTGTCTTCTTTTTTTTTAATCTGCCTGTTTTTGCTCTATGCTGCCCTGAAACAAGCTGACTTGGTGCTGTATAATTGCTGTTCTGCTAGTTATTAAAATTAGATGAAAACTGTTCGCCTCTTCTACGTGTTTTTTTTTTTTTAATTTAATGGGTTTTTTTAAACCATGTGAAAAGTCTTAACATTTGACCCTGCAGCATTAAACCACAAGTCCCAGTGTGCAAATCTCTGTTTATCCCTGCTCAGCAGAGAGTCTTCCTCCCTCTGCTCCTCCTCCCCGAAGCCCCAGACGTGTTTGCACGCTGGAAACGGTCGTTAGAAACGCTGGAAGGAAGGGAGTGCCAAACGGGAACGGTGGCAAGAAGGGATTTTTCGCTCTCTCTCTCTCTTTTTAAAGGGTTACGCAACAAAATCCATCACAGAAGTGCATTTTGATGCAAGTTCAGAGACAAAGGAGCACCAAACTTGATCGCTGTGGAGCTCAGAGCTGAAATAAGAGGCTTTAGGAGACGCGTGGCCAGCTCACATTCGCAGTGTTTCGGCCGTTTTCTTGCAGATCTGCCCAGGAAACAAACCACTTTTGGATTCACACACTACCGGGGGCTTTTGTTGTTGTTGTTTTAACTGTAACTTTCCTTTACGTTTTGACTGATGATCTCATATCCCTATCGCTGCTGGATCTAAGCCTTTAACGATTTCTTACCAAATATAGCTGGAGCGTCATTGGGGAGCGCATAGTTCCAGGATTGGATATTTTTTGTAGTGCTGCCAGAGTTTATAATTAAACACTAATACTAATGATATCATCCTGAAACTGAAAGGATTTTTTAAACCAGTGTTTTATCTGAATTTCAAATTTCACGCTTGAATTACATTATTTTTTTAAAGCGTGCGCCTTTTGCTGCCTGTCCCTCTGCCCGTTGTGCTACATGTTGATTTAAAACGCGGTGTGCAGTCAGCGAATGCGCCCAACAGAAGCCATTTTTAAGTCTTTGATTTGCTGTCTGAGTCACTGAACACGAGCTGCTCAACCTGCTCTGAGCTGCAGCGTGAACCTGTGCGCGTTCTCTTGGCACATTTCCCCTCATTGTTCTCAAACCTCGTTTCAGTGACTCTGTGCGTCTGGGCTGAGAGCGCAGTGGATGTGCCATGGCTCGGGTATTGCTTCCTATCTGTGTGTTGGCTCTCGGCTTGACGGTGGCCTGGGCTGGAGCCGAAGCTCGGGCTGAGCAGGCCAAGGCGGACAGCCCATCGGTGGTTACCCTGCGTACCGTTTTCACAGGAACCTGCCAGGAGATCCACCGATACGCGGAGTCGTTAGTGGGAACCAGCGTGATACGATCAGCTGCTGAGGTAAAGAGGGAGGTGCACCGCCGGATAACACTTTCCCTCCATGCACCAGGAAGTGGATTTGAATTGTTAAAATTGTTAACTTCACTATTCTCTCAGTATTCTCGCTCAGTGCTTAACTGTACCTGATTACTAATTTTGAAAGCTCCAACCTTTCTCTTTAACCTTTCTCCACCCATCACTTCACCCTCTACACACGCATTCCTCTCCATGTGCTCTTCAACTTGATAATCTCCCTTCCTGATCCCTCCTCATCTTCTCTGCCCTCATTTTTCTGTCTTCTCCTCACTCATCCGCACTCTTGCACACACTCATCTCTGCCTCCCTGCTCCTTCTACTACTGGTGGCTCCCTTTTCCCTCAGAGTGCAGTTTTGTTTCTTGAGTCATTGCTTGGGCAGGAGAACGTCAGTGCAATGGCCATGGTAAGCAACATTCCTGAGTGTTTCCATCGTGCTGCCCTGAAATGGTGCCTTAAACAGAGCCCTCTCACTTGGCTCAGTTTAGCCCCGTGTCGTGTTACGTCGTGTCCCACCATATAGCGCTGAGAGTCGAGAATCTGTGTGTTTCAGTACAGTGATATTTGCATGTAAGGGCTCACTTTACTTGTGAGCTTCTGTGTGTGTGTGTGTGTGTGTGTGTGTGTGTGTGTGTGTGTGTGAACCTCATTGTGCATTAGTAATTCACTATGACTCACCTAGTGTGTCTGAATGTGTTTAACTTCCCGCATGTCCTCAAACTGAAAATAAAGCCTCTCTGCAAGCAATGTCTGTTTCTGCAACTTCAGGTTTAAGCTAGACAAAAGATCTGGACACTGTGCTGACAGTTTCCAGTAAATTCAGAGTAAAAGAGAAAAATCTTTGGTATAATAGTGTAATCAGTAAATAAGGCCAATTTTACAGTTACAAAACCCTTAAAATAACCAATAGAAGGTTATTAAACCTGTTTATGAGTTACACAAACACTGACATGAAGTCCTTAAGTTTGTGGCCGTGTGTAGTGCAACAGGTGCAGATTAGATATGCGTCCAGCTCGCTGGGTTCCCCTTGACCTTGCTGGACAAGGCAGTACTGTGTCTATCTACTCTGTCTCTGTGTGTGTATCATTTTGTGAGTTGGGGGGTGGCAAGCTGAGGGTGCACAGGAATAGAGAGGGGTGCTGTCCAGCTGTCACCAGTACGCACAGCTGTTTGTCCAAGTCGGCACATCTTCTATCTTAAGATGCTGCTCTTTTGGGCTATTAAAGTTCCCAGCTGAATGCAATCAGTGAGTTTGTACCAGCTGCTCCTGTCAGCATTATGAATCACACTGCCTGCACACTGTCTCCTGTCGTCTCTCTGCATGGTTTTCAGTCTGGCCAGAGTGCCATGTTACTTCATTGTTGCCCTGTGTAATAACAAATGAAAAACATGTCTCCACCCTCCTTGCACACCACTGCAGTTTTTCGAGATGGTAATCCGATTCCTGGCCGAAGGAGCTGCCAGCGGCCTGAATGTCATCGCTGTTTACGTCGCAGAGATCCTCAGAGTCACTGGATTTGATGGTGGGTAGCAGGATGAGCCCCTGTGTGTGTGTGTGTCTGTGTGTGTTTACGCTGCTATTTTGGTTCCATGTGTGCTCGCGTAAAGTTGAATCCATGGCAATAAAAAAATGCAAATGAAACTATGCAGACTTGCCTCTCCCTCTGGGCAATTTGTAAGCCACTCCTTTTTAAGTGTAAGTGTTTGCTCTTGTTGCTTCCTGTGTGACAGACAAGTATTTTCAAGCTTTATACTTTTTAACAACACGGCTAAGCTGGATTTCTTCCCTCCACAGCTGCACTGAAACTACCCCACTTCACTCCAGAGGGTGTGACGGCCGTCGCCCAGTGGGGTCTGGTGGCCCTCATTGGATACTGGTTGCTGTCCATCGTTCTGCGTCTGCTGATTGGTGTGATAAAGCAGGTCTTCTGGATTATCAAAACTGTCTTGGGACTCTGGTTTTTTGGACTGATAGTGACTGATAAGCAAGCCTCTGCAGACACAACGGCAGTTCGACTGACTGGCTTAGTGCTGGTATGCGTCTTGCTGACGCTGCTCACTTCGAGCTCTGAAAAGTGTTTTGTAGTGGAGGATCGACTGAGGCGCCTGGAGGGCCGAGTGAACGCAGTAGAGAATAAGAAAAAGGAGTAGTGATGGGAAAAGGTGGATAGGAGTTAAGATGGACAAAGGTGATTGCAATGCAAGTTAACTGATTTCTGTCAGCTGGTTTGTGTCAGATATGGGTAATAAAGCAATCTCTGGGATTTTTAATCAAAAATGCTCGTTTCGTCTGCAATCAAGCCACATGAAACACATTTGCTATGACAAACAAAATGTATTGAAAGGCTACACAAGAAAAAAAAACAACTGTGCATACAGGAAACAATTCCATAAATGAGATCATAACAGTTCTTTTCTGCCCTGTCTGTTGCACCGTTTCAAACACAATAAAGTCTTTTTTCAAAATTCTTCAGTTCAAAAAGAAAGGCTTCAGTCATGCAAACTCTGTGGCACTGCTTTTCAGTCAGCTGCTTACCATGTCCACAATGACAACTGAATGTTGTTTCCTTTGCAAGTACTGTGCAAATAAGCAAAGCATTCTGTTCCTTTGATACACATTCGTGGGGTCACATCAAAGAATGGTGAATGATGAACCATTGAGATGCAAAAGTAAAATCTTTGACCTGCTGGTGTCACTAAGGGAAAGTCCATGTCATGAATTTTACAGCAGCCAATCCCACAGATATTTTAGTCTGGACTGAAACGGTCAAACAACTGCCAGACCAGTGTAATCGTGCAGCTATCCTGACTGAAAACCTTCCATGCATTGATGGCATCTTAGATAGGCTTCATAAGCAAAAGTATCAAGCAACGCATCTGATGTCTTAAGTTCAATTAGCTACAGCCGTACTTCTTCACTCCCATCTGCCAGGCTGGGTCCCGACAGCTCTGTCATCTGAAAGCTTTTTAATCCTTTGGGTTCTCACCACCAATCTCCACCCCCACCGCCACTTCAAGGGAATGGAGCAACCTGACCTCAGTGCCAAAATTATCACTCCTGCTTGCTCCCCTGTACCATCAGTAGTCAAAATCCTCCTACGCTGTGCTGTGGTGGAGTGCCAAGCAGACCAGATACAATTCTATCATGAAATCAACCGTCTTTTTTTTTCTCACCACATCAGAGAGAAAAAAAGAGAAAACTGATAAAGTGTTGCAGCTGTGTCTACAGAAGAAGTATCTGATGAATTTCTTTTAAAAGCATAAAGCAAGAATTAAGACAACCACTCTTCCTCTCAGCTCTGCAAAGCTTTTGATGCATTTGGATTTCCCAGGCCACAACTTCACTTAATTACACAGAAATGGCAAACCGATTAAGCAGCTAGCTTATGAACACATTAGAGCACCTAAAGAGCCAGCTGTTTCCCTTAACAGAATAAGAGCATTAAATATTGGGCATATGTTCGCCAGGTTTCCAAAAACAGAAATAAATGCAGATTTTGCAACTCCTTCCAAACTTTTCTCAGCCACTTAAAAAAAAAATCATCTTGTTGCACTTCCCCCAAAACATAAAAAGCAAAACAAACCCTCACTCAAGCTGTGTGAAAGAATGAAAGTGGAAATTTTTCTCAAGTTGCAGTTTTGTTATACAATAGCATACAGACTAAAGCCTTTATAGGATTCCCACGTCTCTGATATAATCTAGACAGAGATGACCAATTATTGTGGAAAAAGCTAAAAGAAAAGATATGAATTTCAAGTAATTTTAAGAACTTAAATGAGTCACATGAGGCTTTAGTGTTAAGAGTTTTAGTTTGTATGTTTCTTCTGTTATTACAAAGGTAGTCTGAATGTATACGAGCTGATAAACTTTTTTTAATGCCTCTACACATAATTCGTACTTGTTGTGTGTGCCAGACAGGTCTGAAGTTCTGTTATTTTTCCTCTTAACACAGAAAAGCTCCAGCTGCAGTTTGATTCCTGCTCTGCTTCCTGTCTTCTGTGAACCAGCTGCTATGGCAGAAAGGAATTTATGTGCTTGGATGAGCTTTTGGCTCTCTGGTGACACTGTAGGAAGTGCTTTAAGTATTAGTGAAGGTAACCTGTGCAGGGGAACAAATGCAAATACCAAACAAGTTGTAGGGGTAGGATAATACTAGCTTTAATGTAACAGATGTCTAAATACATGCTGATATGTGCATAGGGTTTTTTTTTTTAAAGGTTTTACAGCATATAGTCTTATCAGAAAGTGCTTAAATAACATATGTATAATTAAGCTCCAAATATAGCTCTAATTTTGAGTTTATTGTGAGTTAAAGTCCATAGTGCAGTGAAGTTGTTTGTAGTGTTTGTGACAATTAGATTGATCCCTCCATCCCTCCTGCCTGCTCTAGTCTGCGTGCCAAATATCCTCGGGCAAGATACTGAAGCCCAAGTTACTCCGTTGTGATAGAAACCACTTAGGTTTACAAAAAAGTGCATGTATGAATGGATGTGTATGAGTAAATGAGGCATGTTGTATAAAGCACTTTGAGTGCTTGAGTAGAAAAGTGCTTTATAATAATTAGCAGTAGGTAGAGTGGTCGCCCCATAATCGGAAGGTCGTGGGTTCGAATCCACCGAAGTTACCCTGAGTCTTGTTTCTGTTGAGCAAAGTACCGTCTCTACACACTGCTCCCTGAGCGCTGGATTGGTGGCTGCTCACTGCTTCACTGAGTGAATGGGTTAAATGCAGAGGACAAAATATCTATACTATAAGGAGTTTAGAAATAAAATAAATAAATAGTCAATACACACAGACAGTACTTTCACAGGATGAAGGGGTATTGCACTTGTAACTAAATGTGACAGATCAATAAATGGACATAAATACATCAAATTTATAAAAAAACAACACATAAACCACATTTCAGGAGGGTAGGTCTTTTGTAAGGCACACAAATGTTTTCATATTGATGTCCCTGGCATTTATGAGTTTGCTTTTTGTGTACAAGATATGACTAAAGACTAAGATATGAAATCTTCGTACAATTTAACTGTAAAACCTCGGTCTCAGATATCCAGTGAATGTAAACACCAAAAACATGAGCTGATTTTCGAGGACCCAATCATGACGCGTGTACTATATACTGTATATCTTCCCTGAAAAATATCACATTCCTGACAGAACTATAGAGAAGAGAAAAATGTTCAGCTATTTCCAATAGTGTTAACTAATGTGCAGTATCCCTTAAAAATCACAACATAAAAAACAAAAAGACAGAGCAAGATCTCAAAATACACATTTTCTTCCTCGCTCTCCTTGATAAATATGAAACTACAGCAAGCAGCAGTGAAGACACAAGCTTCAAAACCCTTCTAGTTCTCTAGTTTTATATCCATAAAAAAACTACCTGTAGAAACATAAATTTGTAAATTCACCAGTGGTTACGCAACACATTTTTTCTTGGCTCAAACGAGATGTCAGAAACTCGTATTCCCTGAAATGTCAAACTATCCCTTTGTCGACACAGTAAAGAACACGGTTCAAAATCAAGACTTTCAGAGGAAGTTGAATTTTTCTGAGGTATAAACATCACAGTACGTTGAGGCTGAGCTGAGCGGGCCGCCAGAATTGA